>BQNB010146398.1:3341-16580 GCA_026074375.1 Tanacetum coccineum
CCTTCGGGTAAAGCCAAAATTGGTGCACTACACAATTTCTTCTTCAACAGTTTAAGTGCAGCTTCTTTCTTTTCACCTCAATCAAACTTCACGCTCTTTTGAGTCAACTTCATCATTGACATGGTAGTTTTTAAGAAACCTTCGATAAATCATCGGTAATAGACGGAAAACCTAAAAATTGACGAATGTCTGTCGGAGTCTTGGGTGATGCCCAATTCTTGATTGACTCAATCTTAGCTGGGTCCACATGAATGCCTTCACTATCAATTACGATGACCGAGAAACTGTACATTTGAAAGCCAAAATCCACACTTTGAAAGCCAAAATCCACACTTTGAAAACTTGGCGTACAATTCCTCCTTCTTAAGTAATCTTAAAATTAACTTAAGGTGCTCTTCATGCTCCTTCTTATTCTTGGAGTAGATCAAAATGACATCGATGAAAACTATCACGAATTTATACAGATATGGCTTCCACACTCGATTCATCAGATCCATGAATATCACCGGTGCGTTGGTTAGTCCAAACGGCATCACTTGAAACTCATAGTGACCATAGCGTGTCCTAAACGCTGTCTTTGGAATGTCTTCTTCCCAAACTCTGAGCTGGTGATAACCATATCTCAGGTCGATCTTAGAGTAGACTCTTGACCCTTGCAACTGATACAAGTCGTCGATTCTCGGAAGTGGATATCGGTTCTTCACATTAAGTTATTTTAGTTCACGGTAGTCGATACACATCCAAAAAAATCTATCTTTCTTTTGAACAAATAAGATCGGAGCTCCCCAGTATAAGGAACTTGGTCTTATGAACCCTTTTTCAGAAAGTTATTGCAGCTGAGTAGACAACTCTTGTAGTTCTGACGGTTCTAATCTATACGGGGCTCGTGCTACAGGTGCAGCACCAGGGACTAAGTCGATTTGGAATTCAACTTGTCGAGTCGGTGGTAATCCAGGCAAGTCTTCTGGAAAGACTTCCGAAAAGTCTCATACAATTGGCACGTCTTCAAGTCGCTTCTCCTCCAACTTGTCTTTGGTTTCCTTCTTCGTAACTTGTGCCAGAAAAGTTTGGTAACCCTTCATAATATATTTTTGAGTCTTGGTGCACGATATAATGCTCAATTTTGACTTCTTCTCTTTGCCACTTCTATCACCTTTGACTATCAAAACTTCATCTCCATAGGGAATCCGCACAATCTTCTCATCACAAACGATCACCGCATGATGGTTCGCTAACCAATCCATGCCGATGATGACGTCAAAACTACCAAGTTCTACAGGCATTAGGTCTATGTTGAATGGGTGACCTAACAATCTTAATGTACAACCTCTAAGCATAGTATTTGTTTCCATAATTCTCCCATCAGCTAATTCGACAACATAGCTAACGTCTAGCGTAGAGGGGATAACATCGAGTAAAGCACTAAAGGTAGACGACAGGAAACTCCTATCGGTGCCGGAATCAAATAACATAGAAGCATAGCGATTGTTGAGAAGAAACATACCGTAATGACGTTGGAATCAGGGTTAACTTATCCTCCTCCTAGCACATATGACTTCCCTCTAGCTTTATCGATCTTTTTCCCAGCTTTGTTTCCACGTGTTTGATCCTTTAACTTGGGACACACATTCCTATAGTGTCCCTGCCCTCCACACTCAAAACAAGTAGGAACCCTCTAATTCACTATTGGGGCTCTCTAAGTAGCTGTGGCAGCAACAACGTTTATACAATCCCTAGTTGTATGCATGACCTTGTTACACTTCTCGCATTTCACAGTACATGGCCCTTCATGATGTAGCTTCCATTTGTTGTAGTAAGGCAAAGGCCCAGCATATCCCCTTTTCTCATTGTTACCAGCCGTGTAGGCTCTTGCCACACTTTGTCCACCAACATTTTGTCTCTTGTATGAGGGTTGTTGTACACATTTATCCTTTTGGTTGTTATCAAACCTTCTTTTGTTCTTAGCATTTTTCACAACATAACCCTTCAACTTTTGATCCATCAAATTGTTAGCAATACGGACAACATCTTGTTGTCTCGTAGGCTCAGCAATTACATTCCCTTGGATGTTATCAGGGATACCTCCATTGAATTTCTCAACCTAATCCTCCTCCTCTAGGACCATATTGGTGCACATCTAGTAAGTTCTTGAAATCTCTAGGTATAAGCAGCCAAATCATTGTTCTTCACGGTTAAGTTCTACAGCTCGGATTCCATTTTTTGGATTTCATTCCTTGGGCAATACACCTCAGTCATTAGCTTTATAAGTTCTCTCCATGTCATGGCAAATGCAGCATCACTTCCAACTGTTCTCTTGTGTGCATTCCACCAAGTTAGTGCATTGTTCAACAAGGTGCACGTAACATACTTAACTTGGTACCTCTCTGGACAATTGTTAATGTGAAATACTGTCTCCATCTTCTTAAACCATCTTGTTCATCTGACAATTCCTTCAGTTCCTTTGAAGTTAAGCGGTTGACACTTCACAAAGTCATGGTAAGTACACTCACGGACAACAGGCATAGCACCTCTATCATTCCTATTGGGATTTCCATTCCTATTGCCTCCTCTATTTCTGTTTCCATTTCCTCCACCATTTCCGTCTCTATTTCCCCTACCATTTCTGTTTCCATTTCCCCCAATGTTCCCGTTGTCATCATCATCTCCATTCTGGCTTTGACTTTCAACAGCAAGTTCAGCAGCATGATTTGCCTCATAAGCAGCCAACGCATCCGCCACTCGTTGGTTAATGAGTTTGTTAATTGCCTCCGGGGTCATATCAGAGAAAGTGATAGTCATGATCTAAACACAAGACATAGCACGTGGTAAGATTCACTACGGGATATAGCTATTATAACTGGCAAATAGGATTTATAAGGTAAAAATACAATAAACACATTTTGCTAGAGCGAGTAAATAACAATGAAAGATGAACACGCGAGAGAATCATAATAAGCTTTTCATATCATATATATAAAAGCATCGTTCGGGTACACTCAACCCATAATGGGAAACTTGATTTAAACTAATACTACAACTAACAACTGGTTCTACCACTAGTCTAAAGTCCATACACAACATCATGGATGAAAACCCAAATGCCTCACAGCGAATGTCTCTAATCTCCTAAATCACATCCTGTCATAGTAGCGGAACCTGCGGATCTACCTAAGCTCACTCTCCATAAAGCCCATGCGTCGCCAAAACCTATCGGATCTCGCACTCTCCAACATCAAGGTGCCTCGGAGTCTCGTGTTGCTCCTCTACAAGGACTTAACCTGATCAAGTAAACTAGCTCTCTCTCCACCAACAATCAAACTCTCCACCTCTAACTTTCTCAGTCCCGTCTCAATGTACTCTACCCTCTGAAGAGGTATCTCTATAACATGCCCATAAATATCATACACAAACCATCAGGGATATCAATCCTGGCAACCACATTCACTCCAACCTCCATAGTACCCCTATCACTGGACTCGACCTTGCCCTCAACCTCGTCCTCTACATCAACCCCAACATCGACCTCCATACCAATACCTTCATCATCCTTAGCCTTAACATCCATATCTGCTGCAGCCCCAATAGCCGTAGCATCAGCCTCGATATCCGCCAACACATCTGTATCAATGTCATCCTCAACACTATCCTCTAGTGAAATAGAATCCCTAAACCTCTTGCGAGGTGGAAGGAGATCAGCACGAGAAGGAACTAAAGCTCTCGAAGCATAGATATATAAAGTCACGGTAGTAGTAGGGGACCTACATCTCTTGCGAGATGGTCTAACAGATAACTTAGAAGAAGAATCTCCAACTGACGACTCAGATGTCATCGGTGGATACATGGTAGATAATAGGGCAGATCTCCAATGGCGATAGGCCTCGCTATACCGTAGAGTCCTAGAAAGTGGTTGATAAACAAATCTCGATGGTGCAGATGAATCAGCAATGGTGGTGACTGGTGGTGAATGTCCAGATAATGAATGACCCGAAATAGAATGCCCAGATGATGAATGATCTGAAGATGAATGACCTGATCATGATGAGCCAGAAGTAAAATGATCCAAGTGATGTAATATGTACCTCAATGCTAAACAATAAGAAGGTAAAGGTCTAACCTATTTCCTCGCGGTCAAAGCCCTACATATCCCACCAGGATAAGTACGGTAAAGTCGACCGATAGGAATGGTCTGCCCGAGTCAGATAAGAATAGCTCGTCGTCGATGAATCTTGGGTAGTGCATCAACAAGTGAGATGATATCAGTAGATGGTGCAACAACAGTAGATGGTGCGAGTGGAATGGGAGCAGTAGGGATCTCTAGAGTAGAATTGGTAGGTGATGATGTACGTGATGCAACTCTGCTCCTCCACCTAGTAAGCATATCATCATGAGGTGTAGGTGATACATGCCTCTCTACTCCATATCAGTTTCTACTGAACTATCTGAACACAGAAAAGGTGAAAAACCGATATAAAATGTCTACATATACAGAGTAGTGAAACTAATCGAATGAACTCAATCTTTAATGAATGAATTGATATCAAGCTCAAGCACCCCAGCCTGTAAGAGTAACTGCAGCGCCGCCCCACCATCTGTACATACTGGACCGATCACAGAAATAGAACCGATAAGAATAACTCGCAAAAAAGAAGATCCCACACTCTCGTCTGATAAGTCCGAAGAAATAGAAATGTTGATCCCACTTCAATAGATTGAATTCCTTAATGCTTGTTTAAGGTTTAGTTATATTAGATAAATCTAACACAACTATAGTAGAAACTTTGTTTGAATGTATTAAAGATTATGCGGAATCTAATCTTTAATATTGAGAAGAATTATCAATGAAACAGTAATTTTATAAACATATAATTCAACAAACAAAAAGCTCCAATATTATTAATGATAATAACACGAATACTCACAAAGTATTAGGGTTAAAAAGACCTTGAAGCTATGAATTATATGACTAAGATTGATTTTTTGGTTTTGGTTCAGTTTGGTATATCAATATCTATGCCCTAGGACCTCCTTTTATACACCAAGGAGTCCTACTCGGCTTATAATACTTTCCTAAGTATATAAAATCTTTTCTATAAATAACTAATACATATCAAGTAAGCAGTACTAACAAACAGTACTAACTTACACTAACAGTACTAACTTAACACTAACAGCAGTAACTTTGTACTAGCAGTACTAACTACTTAGAATATTTTCTTGAATCAGTAGTAACTCTTCAGTGGCATTAACTTCAAGCAGTCTTTGTACTAGCAGTAGTAACTACTTAGAATATTTTCTTGAATCAGTAGTAACTCTTCAGTGGCATTAACTTCAAGCAGTCTTTGTACTAGCAGTAGTAACTTTCACTAGCAGCATTAACTTTTGTACCAGCAGTAGTAACTACTTAGTATATTTTCTTTGAAGTCTTTAAGCAGTACTAACTCGAGCTGAGCAGCATTAACATAAACATGAGCAGTAGTAATCCAAACAGCATCAAGATGACTTTTAATCCCAACAATCCTCCCATTAACTTGATATTCTTCTTCAAAATCATCAAGTTTTTTTATTTAAAGCTTCATTAACACCAGGAGGATGCTTCCAAACACTTCTTTACTTCTTAAGCTATTTCATGATCAATTTACATAGCTGATAAACCATTTCACTTTCATAATCAATTTGAAGCTTCTTTTCCAACATCATTAAAAGTGTAGGTGGTGTAAGAGGATACTTCTTCTCTACCAACATGTAAATCTACATTGACTGCATCATCAAGGAATGTACTCTACATGAGTCATATAGCTTCCAGTCTAACACTTTGTATCTTTGTTGATTCCTCCCTATTACATCTTCTACACGTGGTTCAAACATTGTTTTCAAATTACCCTATAATAACAAATCCAAGTCTTCCACTGGTCTTGTTGACTCATATTTAGCTTTTACCAACTTGTAAAAATCTTCCAAATCTTCTCCGTCAAAAATTTTAAGCATTTGACTAAATAACATGTACATTTAAGACTTTCCATCAGCTCTCACTATTTGATAATAGCTTTTCTTTCCTTCTTTGTGGATCTTCCAGTCAACAATCCTTAAAGACTTAACAACAAAGGAATAGCATCAATTGTTACCTCTTCTTCATCTGTAATGATTTACAAACAATGTTTAAGCTCTGCTGTTTCTTTGTCATCGTCCACCTTTTGCTTCTTTATACTCTCTTGTATCAACTCTGTTCCTGCTCTCTTTTCTTTACCTTCCACCAACTCTGTTCTAAAGTCTTCAAATGTATTTACCCTCTTGAATGCTCTGTCAAACATCTCTTTAATAGAATCAAACCCTTTTGACTTCAAATCTTTGAGCTTGTATCCTTCCATATTCTTTAGGTAAGTCCACATTATTTGTCTCTGTTAAGCTTTTGTTGGTGGTTTGTTTCTTTTCTCTTATGCTCTTTTAGCTGCAAAATGCTTTCTTCTTTTCTCTAAGAGTTGTTGAAATAATGTAGCCTTTTCTGCATCAGACAACTCTTCTTGTTCTTGTGCTTGTAATCTTTCAGCCAATTGATGATCAGCATCAATCTTGGATTGAATATCATCCCATTCTTCAATCAAAGCAATATTGGCTTCTTTTTCTTTTTTAGCTTTCTCTCTTGCAAGTCTTTCTTCTTCATCAAATTCAGCTTGTAACTTCAGAGCAGTTTCTTCATCAAGCCTAATTAGATCTTTCTTTTTCATAGGCTTCTCAGATTCTACTAATATCCCTTTACCTTTGTCCGATGATTGTTGTGAAGAAATTGTTGTTATTGTTGTAGATTTACCTGGATCTTGAAAAACAATCCCTTTCACCTTGGGTTTTGATGTTTTTAATGCTTCAAGTGCTTGAGCCAAAGTAATTTCTTCAGTAGTTATTGTAATAGTTGTAGCAGCAGTACTAACTTGAGCAGTATCAACTACTTCTTCAACAACATTTTCATTTTTCCCTGCAACAAACACCTCCTCAACATTTAAAGCATCCAAATCAAACATCTCTTTTTTAGCATCATCTTGAACATTAACTTGAGTAATTTCTTCATCTGCATCAATAGCATTAATCCTCCCTTGTTTGGATGCATCCTCACCTAAACTTTCTTCATATTTAGAGGATTCTATCCTATCACTCAAACTAACTTTGTATTAAATCTCTTCAGTTTAAAAATGATTCTTGAACTTCTTTCTTTTCAAGATTTTTGACCCTCCTATTCAAACTATCGAAATCTCATTCTGTTAAGTGGTCTTATGTCTTCTCCAATCACGAACTCTGGTTTTGTAAATGGTATATAATGCTATCAATTACATCAAGTTTAAGTCTATCCCTCATCAATCGAATGTTGTTACTCTTGGCGACAGTGAATCATTATAATTTTTAGATACATCTCTTAAACCGAGTTTCACAGTATATACCTTATGGTTTCCTTGGCACCTGAGACCACCACTGAAGTAGTTCCTAGGAACTATATTCATTAGGGTGTTTGCCTTGGATCGGTCTATTATGTTACCACTGTCCTGCTCTGCTGTATAAGCTAGGAAGCAGTAGTGGCGAACCCCACCAAACTGTCACCTCAACTCATTATGACATCCTCATCTACAAATTTCACTAAGATCACTAGGTTGAGGTACCTGAGTGTCCTTTCTCTTAGGTTTCCTAGGTTTTTTGTCTTTTGAGGTTGATTTGATGATTGAATAATGGTGGGTGTGTAATGGGGATCAGTTGGATTTGCTGAACCTTCACCAAATTCAGATTGGTCTTGTACCACCATTGTTGGAAATAAAGGTGTTACTCTACCAGAAAAACCTTTGCCTACCCTTCTCATATTTCTAAATATCTTCTTAGTGTGAGAGGGTGCAATATAAATTTCTTATGAGTTATCCTCCCATTAAGTTGTTGATCTAAAAACACTTGTACAAACCTTGGATACATCAAAAACTTCCCAGATAAATTATCTAAGTTTCTAACCATACTTTCAAAAATGTATTTTGAAAAATTGAACTTCTGATTTGTAGCTAAGCAAATAATTGCAGATGCCATAGTACTACTAAACTCATTCCATGCAATAGTCTTTAGACTTAGACATTTTAAAATAGTATGAATCATAAATTTTCTTTGTGGGGAAAAGAATGGCTTATAGAAAGTTAGCTTTTGTGAAATGTTCTCATACTTTATTAGTGCAAGTTGTTCAAAGATGGTAGAATTTTGTAAACAATCAACACCTTCTGCATCTTCTAGTTGAAGATCTCTTCTAACAGTTGATATAGTGATGATTATCTTCTTGCCATCTACTAGGGCATGTAACTATACTTGCCCAATGATAGTTTTGGCCACGACAGTAGACCAGAACTGTTCGATACACAAAGTATATATAGTGGGATTAATGGTTAGTGCATACTTTATAAGGGCAATCAAAAAATCACAATTAGTTTCAAACCCATCACTCTCTCGGTTTAGACAAAATTGCAACCATGTTATGAGTATCCACAAACTTTAGATTCACCATTTGTGTTGGGTTTTGATAATGGATGATAAAATTGAGTTAAGGTTTGTAGTTAGAGAGATTAATGAAAGAGGTAAACAGCATTAACTTAGAACCAGCAGTAGTAACCCAGCAGTAGTAAGTTTTATGCCTAGCAGCATTAACTTAGAACCAGTAGTAGTAAGTTATGCCTAGCTGCATTAACTTTGAGTCACCAGTATTAACTCCAATTCCATTCCAAAAAGCTTTTTCATCATCAATCTAACACTTTTCTTTGCTTTTCCTACAAAATGTTAGTCTAAAAACCAAGAAAACACAAGTCATAGCAATTTTCACAATTATCACAATATTAATTATACCTAACAGTATTAAGTATAACTAACAATAGAAACTCATCAGTATTAAGTATAACCAGCAGTACTAAATATACTCAACAGCCAAAACTTTTAATGACATGAATAATAGTACTAATTCATACAAAACTCTATAAAAACATTAAGAGATAAAAGACTTTAAGGATTTAGCATTCTAGTACTAGCAATCAAATATTGAAATCTACTTACATCAAAAACTTTTGTAAGCAAATCTGCAACATTCTTGTCAGTATGGATTTTGAACATTCAATTCAATTTCTATTCATTGCAATCTCTAATAAAATGATGTCTGATCTCTATATGCTTTGTTTTTGAATGAAAAATAGGATTTTTAATTATGCAAATAGTATTGTTATTGTCAATAAAGATCTTGGTATGCATAAAATTGTACCCATAACCAAGTAGTTGATTCTGAATCCAAAGCACTTGTCCACAACAACTTGAAGCAGCTACATATTCTGCTTTTGTTGTGGAATTTACAACTACTGTCTGTTTCTTGCACTACCATGATATTAATCAACATCCAAGGAATTGACAACCTCATGTTGTAGACTTCCTATCTAAGCTTGCTCCAGCATAATCACTATTAGTGTATGCTACCAAATCAAAAGGAGAATCTTTTGGATACCAAAGGCCTAATTTTGATTGACCTTTTAAGTACCTAAAAATCCTTTTCACAGCATGAAGATGTGAAACTTTTGGATTGACTTGGTATCTAGCATATGCACACACTACAAACATGATGTCAGGTCTTAAAGATGTAAGATACATCAATGAACTAATCATTGACCTATACTTATGAACATCCACTTCTTCACCATCTTCTCCTAAGCAAGAGGCCTTTTGAGTTTCTATTGGTGTGCTTGCAGTCTTGACTTTTATAAACCTAAATTTCTTTAAAATTTTAACAACATATTTATCTTGACTAATAAATATGCCACCCTTCTTCTGAATAGCACTTGTAATTTTCCTAAGAAGAATGGTAAGTTCTCCCAATAAATTTCTCATGCATCAACTTCTCAAATGCATTGCACAACTCCTTCTTTGTTGAACCAAAGATGATATCATCCACATACACTTGGACCAGCAAAATATCACCTTTGTACCTTTTGATGAATAAGGTTTTGTCAATTTTCCCTCTTTGAAACTCATTGTCCAACAGATATGTTGACAAGGTTTCATACCAAGCTCTAGGAGCTTGATGTAGTCCATACAGTGCTTTTTCAACCTTGTATACTCTATCAGGAAAGTCTGGATCTTCAAATCCTGGTGGTTGACATACATACACCTCTTCTTCAATCTTTCCATAGAGAAAAGCACTTTTTACATCCATTTGATACACCACAAAATCTTTAAATGAAGCATAAGCTAAAAATAGCCTAATTGCTTCAATTCTTGCAACAGGGGCAAAGACTTCATCATAGTCAATCCCTTCTTCTTGTGTGTACCCTTGAGCAACCAATCTTGCTTTGTTTCTTATCACAATTCCTCTTTCATCCTTTTTATTCCTGAAGACCCATTTAGTGCCTATAGCCCTTTTTCCATTTGGTAAATCCACTAAAGTCCAAACTTCTTGTAACTTGAATTGTAGAAGCTCTTCCTGCATAGCCTCTATCCAGCTTGGATCCTTCAATGCATGAATTACCTTTTTGGGTTCTTCTTGTGATAAAAAGCAAGCAAACAAGCAGTTTTGAAGGTCTTTATGGTTTGTTCTTTGTTGAATAGTACTAACAAACCCATGTTCCTTCAAATTCTTTGACATCTTTATTGTTTGTGTAGCTGATTGAAAATCTCTAATCACTTGATCAAGAAGATGATCTTTATGAATTCTTGTAGCTGGAATAGGACTGACTTGGACTATTGTATCCAAATTGTTCATGTCAGCCTCTGCACCATCATCTTCATCATAATTTGAGAAGTCAAATATGCTATAATCTTCCAAAGTAGGCATATTTCGATCGAATGGAAGTTCAATGCTTGTTTTTCCACCAACAGCATTAACCTCATTTGTGCCAGCAGCATTAACAGTGTTAATACTGTTAACATTATCTTCCTTCTCTTGATCATTACATTCACTATCTTTTCTTCGATCTTCATCAACCTTCTTTCCATCATCACTTGAATGTTTGGATCCATCATCATGAGAACTCTTTGGATCTTGGGAATATAGTAGACCAGCATTCCATAATGGTAGCAAAATGTAATTTTTGACAGGTTCTGTCTCCTTACTAGCTTGACTTGCATTATCACTTGCTTTTGTACCTGCAAAACCATTAAACTGTGCACCCGTAACAATTGGCTCATAATTCATTATTCTTGTTGGTGCATCAATATCAAATAGCCAATCTGGTCTACTACCTACAACATTAGGTGTACTTTCACTAAACCTAATATGCAATTTTTCTTCCACTATCCTTGTTCTACTATTGAATACTTTAAAGGCTTTACTATTCAAAGAGTATCCAACAAAGAAACCTTCATTAGCCTTACCATCAAATTTGTCTAAGTGATCTATGTTATTGAGAATAGTAACAGGATACCCAAATGGTCTCATAAAACTTAAAGTTGGTGTTCTACCATGAAAAAGTTCATATGGGGTCTTTTTAGGAGGCTTAACTACTAACACTCTATTTTGCACATAGCAAGCAGTATTAACTACTTCTGCCCAAAAAGTAGTTGGCAACTTAGAATTAGCTAGCATAGTCTTAGTAGCCTCAATTAGTGTCTTATTCCTCCTCTCAGCAACTTCATTTTATTGAGGAGTTCTAGCTACACTAAATTGTCTCAAAATACCCTTTATCTCACAAAATTGATTAATTTCTCTGTTTTTGAACTCAGTCCCATTATCACATCTAATCATCTTATCCTTGTGATCTACTAGATTTTCTATCCTAGTTATAAAGGACTTAAGAATGCCACTAGTCTCATCCTTAGTAGCTAGAAAGAAAACCCATGTAAACCTACTATAACCATCTGTGACAACTAGGCAATATCTTTTCTTTATAAGGCTTTTTTACAAATGTTGGACTAAACAAGTCCATATGCATCAAATGTAAAGAAAGACTAATTGAGTTCTCTGATTTGGACTTCCAAGAGGCTCTGTGCTGCTTTCCCTTTTGACAACTAACACAGGTTTGATCATTTTCAAAAAGTTTGGAAGGTAAACCTCTTACAAGATTTCCCTTAACCAATTTATTCATGGTTTTAAAAAAAGTAACCTAACCTTCAATGCCAAAGTTTAGATTCATCAAATGTGGCTTTTGTAAAAAGGCAAGTTAAACCTCCTTTAGGAACTATGTTCTATAAATCAACACTATACATATTGTTCTTTCTAGGAACTCTAAGTAAAACTTGACTTTTATCAATTAACTTAAAGTTTGGAGATAAAACAATACATTCAGTGTCATTAAAAAGAAAACTATTCTTTTATCACACATTTATAAGACACTAAAGAGATTAAACTTTAACTCTCTCACAAATACACATTTTCAAAATCTAGATTACTAGTTTTAATGGTACCTTTTCTTGTGATTTTCCCTCCTTTGGGGTTCCCTCCAAAAGCAACATAACCTCCATCTATCTCTTCATAGTCTGTAAGATAGAACATGTTCCCTGTCATGTGCCTTGAGCATCCACTATTAATCACTCCTTGATCCTGTAAATCTATTTGAGGATTGCCCTGCACATTAGATAAGAAAATCAACTTCTTTTAGGGACCCAAGCCATCACCGACTTGGATCTGCCTTGTTCATCAATATAATTAAACTTTTTTAGGGTGATTGATGCACTGCTGTGTTTAGAAACATGGTCTAAAACTTTATGCTTTGGTTTCTAAACCCAACAAGCTGAGGCCTTAACAACATTAAAATTATTTCTCTTAACAACATTAACTACTTCTTTTGGCCTAGCAGTATTAAGATTTTTACCCCTAACAATATTATCCATTTGATTAATATTACTATTTTTTTAAATGTTGTGTTCTTATTAATGGGCCTCTTAACAGTTGAATGTGCTGTTTTAAAAAGATATAGCATTGGTCTAGCAGCATTTACTATTGTTTTTGAGTGAGCTGCATTAACTTATCTAGCAATACTAAACCAGACTTTATTAGTACTACTCTTGGAACCATGTTCTTTTTAGCACAGGGGTGAGTCTTTTTAGTAAAGTTTTTATGATTCACCCTTTGAGCATTGTTCCAAACAGGTTTTACCATCCGTTGATTTTGAAACTGTTTTTGATGGTAATTGCAATCAACCTACAAATGATCAAAGCTTCCACACACATAACAGGCCTTACTAAACATCTCAAAATTACTTCCTAGTTTTTGAGACATCATATTGTTCTTATTTCTTTGATTTCCTCTTGGACTGT
>BQNB010146399.1:0-16580 GCA_026074375.1 Tanacetum coccineum
GCCTTATAAACAATGTTGGAATAATGGTGCCTTTAAAGAAGTGATTTTGTAGGAGAAACGTTGACAATTCGTCTTACCATGCCCTTGGTGCTTGCTTTAACCCATACAATGCCTTCTTTAATTTATAGACATGGCTTGGATGATCATCATCGATGAAACCTTAAGGTTGACATACGTACACGTCTTCTTTTAACGTACTATGCAAGAAAGCAATTTTCACATCCATTTGAAACACAGTGAATGATTTATGTGCAGCATATGCCAAAAATATCCTGATAGCTTCCATTCTAGCAACCGGAATGAAGGATTCTTCAAAATCTATTCCTTCCTCTTGGCGGTACCCTCTCACAACCAGACGAGTCTTGTCTCGGATGACCGTGTTCTCTTCAGCATGCTTGTTTTTGAATAACCATTTCAAAGTTATGGGTTTTACATTATCTAGAGAAAGAACTAACACCCAAACATCAAGCCTTTTGAACTGAATAAGCTCTTCTTGCATTGATTCAATCCATGCAGGATCGGTTATAGCCTCTTTGACATTCATCGGTTCCATAGTGCTCACCGTTAATGCATACATGCATGTCACCATCGGATCGCAGTTGATTCCTTGTCAAAACTGGTCGAGAGGGTTCTCCGATCACTTGTTCCAGAGGGTGATCCTTAGTCCATTGAAATTCATGAGGGTATGGTTGGTAAAACGTATGCATGTTCGATGGATCCACATATTGTGAGGATGAAGGTTCAGCATCACTTGTGGAAGGAGTAGCAAAGGGATTGACAAACGTATTTTCATCGAACATAGCATTTGGAACATTGTCAGCAATTGTTGCGGGTTGATGCTGAACATGTTCTTGTATTTCAAGCTCGTCAACATCCTGTGAAGTATTTGAAAGATCTGTAGCTTGAGAGGATGCAATTATTGGTGTCGGTGGGGGGGTGTTGAGTTGCTGTTGTTGTAGTTTTTTTTGCCCCTCAGTTGGAGTCTGAAGAACTTGAGGTGCTTGAGCAGCCAGAGTTCTTGGAGCAGATGGATGGTTTGACCACCATTAAACTATCATACATAGCTTCGAACAGTACTCCAGATCACTCTTCTATTGGTTTTTTGGGTTGTGTTCATTGTTGACGGAGCATAAGTTAGATCGTGTCCTGAATGATTTGTCCAGATGTCATGCTTTTGAAGCCCGGGTTGAACTGCTTTGTGCAAAGCCATAGCTGAAAGCTCATCAAATTACATTTATTATCTCCATGATTTTCTTTGTCCTTCGGTTGTAAAACCCTTGAAGCACAGGTATCAGCAGAATAACCATTGGAAAAGCAATACTCTCCTTTTGCAACCAAGGCTTCACCAATGTCTTCATGATCATTCTTGGGATAACAGAGAGCCTCGAATACATGAAGAAAGGAGATATCTGGTTTTCTGATGTTAATGAACTCGTATGGTGTTTTGTCAAAATGACGGTGAATGATAGAGTGGTTTTGAGTATAGCACGCAGTAGCAATCGCTTTAGCCTATAGGAATAACGGTGCACGAGAGAAAAAATAACATAAGTTCTGCAGCCTATCTTAAACGTCGATTTCTTCGTTCCACTACTCATTTGTTGAGGTTTTCGGAAGACGTACGCTTGGTTGAGAGATGCCAACACTATCAAAGTATTCTTTAAGAATTTGATTTTTGAATTCTGTGCCGTTATCGGTTCTTATGATAATGACAGGAGACTGAAGAAGGACAGTAATTCGCTTCAGGAAGGTTTTAATCACTTCTGGTGCTTCATCTTTTGATCTGAGAAAATGTACCCAAGTGTAACAAGAGTAATCGTCCACAACTCACCAAAACATATCGCTTTCTTTAGCTGGCAATACTATTGGAACCGCACGAATCCATATGAAGATGGATGTAACCTCTGCTTAGAATTTGGAACTGGTTTGGGTGGGTGAGATGCCTTTTTCTTTTTCCTTGCTCACATGAGGGACATGAATGTTCTTTATGATATTTGAATTTTGGAAGACCGGTGACAAGATCGTTTTAGCAATGGTCTTGATGGTGTCAAAATTGAGGGGATGGTTAAAACTGTTGATGCATAACCATGACTTGTAGAAGTGCTCGAGCCATGAGCGCAAATTAGGATGTAGAGGCCATTTCATGGAGTTTGATGGTGTAAGGTTAGTTGAAGGTTCTTTTAACAATTCAACACACTTTAGGATTTTAACAAAACAAGAGTTCCTTTTTGAAAAGCAAATCTCTATAAATTTGAATCACAGACTGCCACAACTGAGACAGATTGTGTCCCAAGCCCTCAACGAAATAAACCCTGGTGATCAAAATATTCCCAATTGTAAGATCATCGAAACCAAAATAGCAGCAAAGATTCATTTCCAAAGCGAAACGGTTCCAAAACTTCCAGACGAAATTGATGGAGAAGACTTTTAGGTCCCGGTTCATATGCTTGAGCACCGACGTCGACTACACATAACAAATTTGGATAAACCTGCCTAGGAGAAAAAGAAGTGGAATTTGGAAACCGTTTGATTTTAGGTTCCGAAGGGTTAGAAGTACAAGCATTATCACCATTAGAGCAGTCAGGTTGACTCTCAGATTCACTGGATGCGATTATTTTTCCTTTAATGTCAAAAAATCTTCCAGTTGGTGACCACCTAAGGCAAAATCTAGGTTTACTAGGCTTAGGTGAAGCAAGTCTTTCGTTGGACCCTACTTTCTTAGGCTTTTTAACCTTTGGCTTTTGTTTCTTTTGATTTTCAGTGTTTGAAACATTTGCCTTTTGTTTCTTGCCACGAGAATTCATGTCATTCACATAATTAAGCATACAAACATCATGATTAGCAGTGATTAAACATTGCTTACAAATAGCAACCAATAATTCGATTGATCATTCCGAAATAACCAAGATTAACGTGTTATTTACATTTCAGATGACATATGTTTCTTATTCTTAGAAAGCAGTAAATTCCTAGGGTGTTCTTCTACTTCAAACTTCTTATTCCTTGTTGAACTACTCTTTGACGCAGAGGGGAATCTTATTCTTTGTATTGCTCCTTGGCTGTGGCCTTCTGGTCTTAGCAGTGTTGTCTACTCCTGTAGAAGATAAAAAAACCATTTGGTCAGAATTATACATCTTTCTTAAGTGAGACATGAGGTTGTGAAACGGTGATTGGAGTTGTCCTAACGCTTGCTCTAACTTTGTTAGGGACATACTTTTCTTCCCTAGAAGGCTTGAAAGGATTAATCCTAAACATTCCTGGGGCAATCACATTTTTGGATTCTTGTGATGTAGGAACCGAGTTTGAAGTGACTGGTTTTGACAAATTCGTTCATCTCTATCACCTTTGGAGGAACCCGATGTTTGGTGATGTGTATGTTTAGATTTGAAATGCATTTGGTTTGTCTCACAACAAAAGTTTTTTCTTACAGGTTGCAAGGGAAGGTTTCCTCTCGGTTGGATTGATTGCCATACTTAGTTTCGTCCTCGTACCTTTTGTGGTGTCCACGTGTTCAGAAAACTTTTATCAATATCTGGGTTCTTAGCTTAGCATTTTAATAGATCGTTTCATGTAATTTGTGTTGCAAAGACGTCAATTATTGTTTTAGTTTTGAGACGTGTCACAGAAATAGTGTCAAACAGGTTTTTTGTATGTGGTCTTTAAGAGTGAGCAATTTCCTTTTCATTAATTCCGACCCTGAATTCTCTTAAATTCGACAACCTAGCATTTTCAAGTTTCTGAAGACAAAAGGATCAAAGGGTATTTGTACACATGGAGTATCCGTACTTTTACCCTTGAGATCTCCCAACTGAGCTTGCACCGTTCGATTTTGTGTGCATGGTTCATTGTAAGCTTTATCGTAGAAATTTTGTCATATTTTCATTCTTCACACTTTGGTACCAATCTTTCCAAAGTTGCGCCTATTCATTCTCCTTTTTTTAATGATACAGTTTCAAGTCGTTCTTTCGCAATTTTTAATGGTCAAGCTCAGTTTGGAGATTTGATGAAATCTACAACGATGGATTTTGCACAAGTACAGACATTAATGTCTTGCTGACAACTTCTCAAGAGACGCTCTATTTTCCAATTCCAAGGTATTGTGCTTAGCAAGAGATTCTTCAGCCGTCTTTTGCAAGGGGGGGAAAAAGGGGGGGGATTTTTTTAAAGTCGTCGAACAAATTTGGCTGTTCTTTCAAAAATTGTATTTCCATAATTTTGAGTCTAGAATCACTTGGTGTTGATAGGAAAATTTCTTCTTTTAAGTTTGTGAATCTTCTTGAGGAGCACTAGTCGACAATTGTGTGTATTAAGTCATTCTATGTTTGACAACCTTGAAGAGCACCAATGATGCTTTTTTTACCTCATTAGAAATTTTCGTGCAACACTTAGATATGTGTAATCCAAAAAATTCTTTCATTTGGTTTTGCAATCGATTTAGAAACATTGGCCGTTTTGGAAGTATTTCCCAGCATTACACCTCTTTTGTGACTTGGCCGTTGAGAAAAAAAATCCCCGAAAGATGATTAATCTTTGTGTAGTTTGCCGGTTTTATTTCTTTGTTCAATTGTTTTGTTTTTTGGCGACTCTCTTGAGCAAGTTGCAGTGTCTCTTCCGAATCATGCACAACAGGAGGATCATGCTTTTCAAGTAACACTTTGCCATCATACAAACACTTGGTGTTTTCGCTGAGCTTGCTTGAGATAAAAAAGATTTTGATAACCCAAAGCTATTTTCTGTTCGGTGTGGTAAAACGAGTCTGGCTTAGGTGAAAGCATGTGCATCGTTTGAATCGATTGACCCGTTTTTAACCAAAATTATTAAATTCTAAATTCTTGATCTTATTTCTAAGTTGAATTTGTTTATCAAGAAGCTCGTCTTCGCGTATTTTGAAATCAGACTTCAACTTTTTCTTTTCTTCAAGGAGAGAAGAAACAGTTGATTTTTCTGTTGAAAGCTGTTTACTTAAATTTGAAATTTCCTCATTCAAAGTCGTTATTTGTTTACCGGAACTTAAATGAAGAGCATTTATCTTTTTCGTAAGACATTGTTCTTGATAAACCGACTTTGAGTGGGGGTGGGGGGTAACACCTTTCAAGTTTGGCATATTTTTATGATTAATTTCAAAACACTTTTTCTTGATTTTTATATCTAGCAAGCTCAGTGGTCAAATCAGCATTTGTTTCTTTCATTTTTGATTGACCGAGTTGGGGGGGGGGAAAAACCTTTTTCAACTTCAATTGCCAAATTATTATATAATGATTCAAAATAAGCACGTGTTTCCTCAACAGTTGCAGGATGTTGATCTACTGTTCCCCCTCTGTTCCACACTTGAGAAATCAGAATAACATTACTATCATTCTTGTTGTTCTGAGTGTGTTCAGGAATGGGTTCGGAGTAGCTCAGTATACTGACTCCTCTTGATGTAAACATATTAAATTTCTCATTATCATAGCAGTTGTCAATAGTTGAGGACCTCAGTTGATCCGTCTGAAATCATAGACGGTGAGCGTTGTCAGTCCTTGAGTACCGTTGTCGATGCTTGCTGCAAATTAGCCATCAAAATGCAGTTTGCATTGACTTCCTCTCAATTTCACAAGATCCGCTGCACAGCCATCAAATCAAATTCTTCAGCTTGGAGTTGGATTCCTGCTTCTTCCTTTTAAGCAATTCAAAACTGAGTTGAAGTTAAAGCAGCATCCCTTCTCCTTGGTCTGAATGTACAGTTCTAGAAGAAGACCCAATCTCTTGCAGTGGTATCACACTTATCTGATTACCATTTTCCAGGCGCATTTACCTTAGCCCGTGCTGCTACAACATTTCCATTCCCTATTTTCTGAAACACCTGATTCTGAACTGGCATCTTGAACAACCTGATTCCCGTCTTCTGTACTGCATTATACTCAATTTTGATACCCAACATTGCCCAGCATACTGCTAACCTGATATCACCATGAGCTCCACATTGCATCTGTCTGTTTGACCCATATATACCCGGTTGCAGTAATCTGCCGATTACGTAGGGTTTGATGAAATACTATGGTTGTTGTTGGTTGGGGGGTGTTGAGATTAGTTTCGTATGAATGCTTTAGCAATTAGATCGAGTGCCATGTTAATTGCGGTTGTGGGTCTGTGATTTGTCTTCGGGATTTTGCATTGGTTGTTGCTTGTAGTTCCTGGTTGAATGTTGGTTGTGGGTTATAGTGGTTGTTGATGGGTTGTGGTTGTTGGATATAGGTAACTTGGTGATAAGTTGGATCTTGGTGAACACTGGTTAGTTGAATGGTTGTTTGAATTTGCATGAGTGCTAGCGGAATCATGTTGTTTTTGCAAGTCGTTCAGCTCTTTGATCATCAACCTCCTTTTGATTGTACTTCAAGATATCATACAACGAGTGTAATTCTGTGTATACAAGTCTTCGTTGATGAAAATAGGACCATGCGATCCATTCTGGTTGTAAGTTGTTTAGGGACTTGAGATTACTAGCAATCTTTCGGAATGTGTTTGTTTCTCTTAAAATCATTCATCAATTTTGAGAAACGTGATAGTAAGATCTCAATCGCTTCCCCATCAGTGGAGTAAACCTTTCTTTTTTTATACCTTTCATTAAACAATTAGCCTTCTTTTCTCTGAATTCCATTATCAGAACCTTCCATCATTTGTTGCACACGTAACTAGATTTCCTGGCAGTTTCACAACTCTCAACAGCCACAGCATAGAGTCTTCAGGAGGACCGAGAGAATGTCTGAATAGCTTGATCATTCTGCTTCCCATCTATTTAATTTTTGCTACTAGTGAGTGCTCATCATCGGGTTGTTCATGAAACGGTGCTGGATACAGGTACTTCTACGATCTGTATCACCTGGTTCAGGGATCATTCCGTCTGTACTAAGGACATTCATAATAGAGTTGTAGATTAACTTTCCATTTGGTCTATCTTTGCATACCGAAGAGCCGTGATGACATGGAACATAGTTTCTCTTTGTTTAAGCTTAGGAGGGCGGTTTTCAGAACCGGCTGCATAAATGTCTTGTTGAGTCGACATTGCAAAAGTGATGTGAAATGATAAACAAGGATCTTTAGTGGGTAAAGTGATTTGTTGTTGTTGTGGATTTGAATCAATTAACGTTCACGGGATTTTACTCGTCTATGATCAAAACCGATAATGAATTAACGGGATTTTACAAGATCACTAGATAACCGTGAATGATTTGATTCGGAATCAGCGGCGAAAAATTCCAAAAATACTGAAAAGTGACAATAAATCATAGAAAACGATGTTTTTGGGCTTCGAAAAATCCTTAACCAGCTAAAGGGTGGTTACAGCGTGATCCGTCACGTTTTTCTCTTCGATTTGAGAGGTCACGGGCCTTAAACGGACTTACGGATCAAAAGTTATGGCTGTTTTACTGAAACCCTTTTCTTCGCTCGTTCGATCGACGCTAGTTCGATCCACGCTAGTTCGGTCCTTCGCTCGTTCGATCGACGCTAGTTCGAACCTTCGCTCGTTCGATCGACGCTAGTTCGATGCACGCTAGTTCGGTCCTTCGCTCGTTCGATCGAAGCAAAGAACACTCGAACAAACTCAAAAAAATTCTTACCACTAAACGAAAAAAAACACGTTCGGACTAAACGAAAAAAAAACACAGTCTTGTGATTTTCTTACCACTACGATCTTGAGATGACAAGCTACTAGAGTAAAAGAAAAACTAGAGAAAAATTTGACTGTTTTGGCAAAAAAATATATGACGAGTTGAAACAATGAAAAAAATACCGAATGATAAGCAAAAAAATTACCACAACTAAATCACAACACCCAACCTTGGCTCTTGATACCACTTGTTAGGATATCATTTCATCACCTCAAACACAAAAATAAGAAAAATAGATTTTAGAGAGAGAAAGTAAAAAACAAAGAAAAATGGTTACTTGATTCACAAAAGAAAAATGAGAAGCAACACCCTCTCCACACTTGGAGAGGGCTTTAAATAGCTACAAGAGTGGACTATTCTTGTGGGCTTTGAGTTGGGCCGGTTCATAGAACAAATGGGCTTGAGCCCGACAACTAGGCCCAACTAGCTTAACTAAATTCCCGGCAAAAATACGTTTTCCTATACCAAGGCTCTGGATTGAATATAATGTCCATCCACTTTTACTAAATATTCAATGGCTACAATCTCCCCTAAGGATGGTCATTCAATTGTGGATCCTTCTTGTTGACGTCTATGAGTTTGGAGCTTGTATACTTGGGAATTCTTTTGAAGATCCGTTCTGCATGACTTGTGATCTTGGGATCTTGATCATTTAACTTTGATATACTTTGGACAAAAACTGATATCGTGGTCTTTGGCCTTGATTTGTCTTGACTACTGAGATCACTAAATCTTTATCCTTGAATCTTTATGCCGCCTTGCGATCTTGTGTCTCTACCCTCATGCTCAGATCTTGAAGCTTGCTAACAATCTCCCTCAACATTTTCTTTTAACATGATTACTTGTACCACCAAAATGTTATGAGGAAGTGCTTGTTCATCAGAGATTGCGGAAGACTTTGATAGATTGAGCTTTCATCATGTATTAATCTTTGTGGATTGAGCATGAGGTCTTGAATCTTGACTCGTCATGGACTAGAAGCTGCAACCGTCAGGAAAACCTGCAAGTATAGGTTAGTAATAAACAACATTATGGACGAAAGTGTCTTTGTCACTTCGTCGAATATGGTTGCAATAACCACGGTTCCCCGTTAATCAGTATAAATACTGCATGTGATCTGGTGAATTCAAAAGATTTCTCCTTGACAGGATTTCACAAGCATGATACTAGCCGTTCGCGTTACCAGGCGTCTCAAAGCAGGACAACACAGTAAGTGTGATTCAGATAGTTACTATCTTTCTGATTTGAGTCGTAAATTCATTTTACTGGACAAGTTTGATTCATTTGAATCGCACCATCTGTTTCTTTCCAGTTGACAACAATGTTTGATTCATAGAGAATCCGCAAGTAACTCCAAGAGCTTGATAGATGTTGGTCAGAAGGATTTCCATCGTCACTGTGAATACTAAAGAGTATCACTCTGATGTTCTGGCAATTACCACAAGGATAATGCGTAGGACTCTTTGATACCAAATGTTGTATAATGATGTACAACATTTTATATATTGGAATTTGTGTCCTAGTAAGATTTTTGATGGATCTTGTTGGCTCTAGACTCTATAAGTTCCAATTTGTTATTTGGTAATCGGAGGCTGGAGCAGAATACCACCTTTTCAATATCAACTATCTCAGAATGAGAAAGCCGATAGAAACGTGTTGTTCTCCATGATAAATGAAACAGAAATCTTTTGAGAGATTTTCAGTGGCTAAGGAGGGTTGTGCATTGCATCACTGGGTCCATGATGACAGTCTTCAATATCAGATAATCATCTTTGTGATTACGTATGTAGATTATGCATTGACCCGGTTTCTGGCTAAGGTTGTGTGCAGGGCTTCTTTCTTTTCACTTTGTCCTTACAATTCTTTTCATTCTTCAACCCTTCAATGTTAAGATACCCTCGCGTCCTCATTTTCACTTTGTTGGGATTGTTCCGGTGTATAACTCATGCTTGGATAATATTCTTCCCGATCTCACTTTACTTCTTTTTTCAATCATACCTAGGACTTCTACTTATTAGAGGGAAAGTTCCTGGGTAGAGTCCTCGGTTTCTGGCTGGATCATGGAACAGACATCCTAACCTTAACCGTATTCATAACCCAATACGAGACAATAGTTGGACGGTTTGAGATTTGCCATGAAGATCCAATAAAACCATCTTGATGAAATATCAATCTACAGTGTCCTGAGAAATCATTTGAGACACATTGAGAGTTTCCAGAGTTACCAAAAAGCTCCCCCTACACATATGCACCATATTAAGAAAGAGTTTTGCACATGCGAGGTTTAGGAACGCACTTATAGATTGAAGATCGTATCCGTTATTAATCCGAATTGATCACATTTTAATCACTATTCTCCCCCTCAAAAATTGCATATGTGTTTACAATTTTTGACAATTAGTGAATTAAAAACAAGTTAATGTCCGGAATTCACATGAGCCTAACAAAGTCTGGGGAGAACAGGAGTGCATGCAGAATGAATCATATTATTATACTCCCCCTCAATTATAGAATAGATTGAAAAGCTTGGAGTGGGAGTTTGTTGAGCACGCAATTTTGAAAGAATTTGAAATTTTCTTTTTGAGAATATCTTGAAAAATTGTGCTCAACAGGAAAATATGTGAGATATATCAGATTTACCATCATTTTCCTTAAAACTTCTCTTGAGCATTCAAAACTTTGAATGTTTATATGACTTTGCTCAAGACCGAGAAGATATGAGCTTCCCGTTGTTTAGGATAAATGAACATAAATGAACATTTTCCTTTCTTTGGAGACCGAGTCCTAAGCTGACATTTACTTAGAAGTCGTAGAGAAAAAATGAAAGGACATGTTTTGAAAACATTTGAAACTCTCGCTCGAACTTCATTTATTCACCTGTGTTAATATTAATCAACATTTCTAGGTGCGCAAATGTTATCGATTGTCGAGAGACATGTCGGAGAAGATTCTTTTTGTATTTTTTGAAATTTTTGATTTTGTATTTTGCTTTTATAGGTTTTATATTTTTTGTATTTTCTTTTTCTTGGTTTTATATTTTTGTATTTTGTTTTTCTGATAAAATATATACAAAGAATTACTGAGATTTTGCAAGACGTTCAAGTTCCTTAGGAGATAAACTGCGCATACCAAGGCGACGAACCAAATAGTTGAATCGGTCTACTGGAAGAGCTTTGGTGAAGAGGTCGGCCAGTTGGTAATCCGTCTTGACAAAATACAGTTCAATTGTACCCTTTTCCACGTGTTCCTTTATGAAATGGTAGCGGACAGCGATGTGTTTTGTTCTTGAGTGTTGGACCGGGTTGCAGGATATGGCTATGGCTGATTTCGAATCACAGTAGATTGGAATCTTGTTGAAGTGAAAGCCATAGTCCGTTAACTGTGTCCGCATCCAAAGGACTTGGGCACAGCAAACGGATAGAGACACATATTCTGCTTCCGCGGTGGACAGCGCCGTACAGTCTTGTTTCTTTGAGGACCAGCTAACCAACTTTTCACCTAAGAATTGAGCTCCACCGGAAGTACTCTTGAAGGTGTCTTTACATCCCGCATAATCAGCATCTGAAAATCCGGTTAGTTCAAAACCAGAATCCTTCGAATACCAAAGACCCGTATTAACGGTTCCCCGGAGATAACGAA
Organism: Tanacetum coccineum; assembly: GCA_026074375.1. Taxonomy (NCBI): domain Eukaryota; kingdom Viridiplantae; phylum Streptophyta; class Magnoliopsida; order Asterales; family Asteraceae; genus Tanacetum; species Tanacetum coccineum. The sequence continues at coordinate 11,286 of BQNB010146399.1, forward strand.
AGATCCTTTTAACCTCCTTGAGGTGCTTCTCGGTTGGCTTAGCCTGGTACCGAGCACATAAACAAGTAGCATGTACAATGTCCGGTCTACTAGACGTAAGATACATTAGGGCACCAATCATGCTACGATATTTTGTTGCATCGACTAGAGACCCATTTTGATCTAGGTCAAGCTTGTCTTTGATCTCCATTGGAGTTCCAACGGGATCATAAGCTTCCATTCCATATTTTTTAAGGATTTCTAACACGTATTTGGACTGGTTTATGAAGACGCCACAGGGGGATTGGTTAACTTGTAAACCAAGGAAAAACATCATTTTCCCCATCATCGACATTTTGAAGCGGCTTTTCATGAGGTCAGAAAATAGTTGGGTATACCTAGGGTGTGTAGAACCAAAGATAATATCATCAACATAGACCTGTACCACTAAGATGTCTTCGTCAAAGCGCCTCATAAACAATGTTGGAATAATGGTGCCTTTAAAGAAGTGATTTTGTAGGCGAAATGTTGACAATTCGTCTTACCATGCCCTTGGTGCTTGCTTTAACCCATACAATGCCTTCTTTAATTTGTAGACATGGCTTGGATGATCATCATCGATGAAACCTTAAGGTTGACATACGTACACGTCTTCTTTTAACGTACCATGCAAGAAAGCAATTTTCACGTCCATTTGAAACACAGTGAACGATTTGTGTGCAGCATATACCAAAAATATCCTGATAGCTTCCATTCTAGCAACCGGAACGAAGGATTCTTCAAAATCTATTCCTTCCTCTTGGCGGTACCCTCTCACAACTAGACGAGTCTTGTCTCGGATGATCGTGTTCTCTTCAGCATGCTTGTTTTTGAATAACCATTTCAAAGTTATAGGTTTTACATTATCTGGAGAAAGAACTAACACCCAAACATCAAGCCTTTTGAACTGAAGAAGCTCTTCTTGCATTGATTCAATCCATGCAGGATCGGTTATAGCCTCTTTGACATTCTTCGGTTCCATAGTGCTCACCGTTAATGCATACATGAACATGTCACCATCGAATCGGAGTTGATTCCTTGTCAAAACTTTTCGTGAGGGCTCTCCTATCACTTATTCCAAAGGGTGATCCTTAGTCCATTGATATTCGTAAGGGTAAGGTTGATAAAATGTATGCATGTTCGATGGATCCACATATTGTGAAGATGATGATTCAGCAGCACTTGTGGATGGAGTAGCAAAAGGGTTAACAAACATATTCCCATCAAACATATCATTTGGGACATTGTCAGCAACTGTTTTAGGTTGGAGTGTAGCTTGATTTTCTTGTTGCTGAACATGTTGTTATTGTGTTTCGAGCTCGTCAACATCATGTGAAGTGTTTAGAATATTTGTTGCTTGAGATAATGAATTTGTAGGTGTCGGTGCAGTGTCTACTATTTTTATAGATGTCGTTTGAGTCTGAAGAACATAAGGTGCTTGAGCAGCCGGAGCGGTTCTTGTGGCAGCTGATGGTTGACCACCAATATAATTATCATACATAGCTTCAAACAGTAAATCCAATTCACGTTCAGTTGGTTTTTGAGTTGTTATTGTTGACGGATCATAAGTAAGATTGAATCCTGAACTGATTTGTCCAGAATTCATGCCTTGAAGCCCGGGTTTTGAACTGGTTTGTTCAAAAGCCATAGCTGAAAGCTCATCAAATGTCACATTCGTTGTCTTCATAATTTTCTTTGTCCTTCGGTTGTAAACTGTGTAAGCACAGGAATTAGCAGAATAACTAATAAAAAAGCCAATATCACCTTTTGCACCAAGCTTCCCAATATCTTCACGATCATTTTAGGGATAACAGAGAGCCTCGAATACATGTCGAAAGGAGATAACTGGTTTTCTGCCATTAATGAGCTCGTATGTCATTTTGTTAAATCGATGGTGAATGATGGAGTGGTTTTGAGTGTAGCACGCGGTAGCAATCGCTTCAGCCTATAAGAATAACGGTGCCTGGGAAAAAATCAACATCGTTCTAGCAGCCTCAAATAACGTCTGATTTCTTCATTCCACAACTCCATTTTGTTCAGGTGTTTTGACAGAAGACGCTTGGTGAGAGATGCCAACACTATCAAAGTATTCTTTAAGGATTTGATTTTTGAATTATGTGCCGTTGTCGATTCTTATGATGATGACAAGAGACTGAAGAAGGACAAAAATTCTCTTCAAAAAGGTTTTAATCACCTCTGTTGTTTCATCTTTTGATCTGAGAAAGTGTACCCATGTGTAACGAGAGTAATCGTCCACAATCACCAAAACATACCGCTTTCCATTTATGCTTGCGATTCTCATTGGACCATACAAATCCATATGAAGAAGATGTAATCTCTACTTAGAATTATGAACTGGTTTGGGTGGGTGAGATGCCCTTTTGATTTTTCCTTGCTCACATGAGGGACAAAGATGTTCTTTATGATATTTGAATTTTGAAAGACCGGTGACAAGATCATTTTTGGCAAGGTTATTTATGGTGTAAAAATTAAGGTTGGATAAATGTTGATACCATAACCAAGATTTGGTAGAAGTAGCACGAGCCATGAGGCAAATCGGAGATGCAAAGGCCATTTCCTTTTAACAAATCAACTCCTTCGAGATTCCTGACGAAACAAGTGTTTCTTCTAAAAGCGACCTCTAAATCTGAATCACAAAACTGTCAAATCGAGAATAGGTTGTTCCCCAAGCCCTTAACAAAATAAACCCTTGTGATTAATATATTTTCCTATTAAAGATCACCAAACCCCAGAATTGCAGCAACATGATCATTTCCAAAGCGGACAGTTCCCAAAAACTTCCAGACGAAATTGATGAGAAGCTTTAGATTCCTGGTCAGATGCTTAGAGCAACCTGAGTCGACGCACCATAAACAAATTTAGATAACCTACCAAGAAAAGATGTGGGATTTGGAAACCGTTTGCTAGAAGGTTCCTGAGGGTTAGAAGTACATGCATTATCATCATTAGATTGACCCTTAGAGGCCCTGGATTTTATTATTTTTCCATTACAGTTAAACATTCTTCCAGTTGGTAACCACCTACGGGTAATACTAGGTTCACTAGGTGTAGGTGAAGCAAGTCTTTGTTTGGACCCTACTTTCTTAGGTTTCTTAACCTCTGCCTTTTGTTTCTTACCACAAAAATCCATGTCATTCACATACTTAAGCACACAGACATCATGATTAGCAGTAATTAAACATTATTTACACATAGCATAAACAACTTTAGTTTTGGCATTTCGAATAGCAGGCTTAACGTTATTACATTCAGATGACATATGCTTCTTATTCTTAGAAAGTAGTAAATTCCTATGGTGTTCTTCTACCTCAACTTCTTTTTTCATGATGCAACTATTCTTAGACGTAGAAGGGACCCTATCATTCTTTGTATTGCTCCTAGGCTGTGTCCTTCTGGTCTTAGCAGTGATGTTTACTCATGTAGAAGAGAACCCATTGGAGTCATAATTAACATCTTTATTAGTGTTGACATGAGGTTGTGAAACAGTGATCGGTTTTATCCTAACGCTTGCTCTAACTTTGTTGATAGACACAAATTTATTTTCCCTAGAAGTCTTACTGGGATCAATCCTAAACATTCCAGGGCAATCACCTTATTATTTTTCACAACTTTTGATTCTTGTGGTATGGGTATGGAGTTTGAAGTGACTGGTTTTGATAAAGTATGTGACTCATCGATCTTGGGAAGACCCTTAGATTTTGGAAAAGGAGTTACAGAATAGAGTTTTAGTCTAGAAGAAGAAGGTGGTTTTCCTAAAATTAATTGCTTACAAAACTGAGTATTCAGACTCGTACCTTTGGTGGTGTCCTTTTTTTTAGAAACCTTATCAAATAACTGGGCTCTTAATGTTATGTTTTCATAAATCACATTATTTAATTTGTTTTGCAAAGAGCTAGTTATTCCTTTAGTTTGAGCTTGTGACAAATTAATAGAGTCAAAAAGGTTCTTATAGGCAGACTTAAGATGATCATTTTCTTTTTCATAATTCCTAATCTGAAACTCTAATTCAACGTTCGCATTTTCAAGTTTCTAAGGCAAAGGATCAAGGGTATTTGATACACATGGAGTATCCTTACTTTTACCCTTTTGATCTCACAACTGAGCTTGTAACCATTCAATCTTTTGTTGCATGTCATTATAAGCTTTATCGTATGAAATTTTGTCATATTTGCATTCTTCACACTCTTTGTGCCAATCATTCCAAAGTTTAGCATATTCATTCTCCTTTTTAATGATACAATTTTCAAAACATTCTTTCGTACGTTCAAGCTCAGTTTGGAGATTGGAAATACCTACAACAGAATTATTTTGCACAATAGACATAATATCCTGACTGACAACTGCTCTCAAGAGACGCTCAATTTCAAATTCCAATTCCTTGTGCTTAGCAAGAGATTCATCAGCTTCATTTGCAAGAGATTGGAAATCTCGAACAAATTTGGCTGCTTCTTTCAAAAATTATATTTCAAAATTTTGTTTTCTAGCATCAACTTGGTTAACGATAGGGAAAATTTCATCTTTTACAAATTTTCAAATCTCTTGGTGAACAGAAGACGACCAATTGTGTATATCTAAAGTCATTTTTTATTTGAAAACACGTTGAAGAGTCACAATGGTGTTTTTTTTACCTTATTTAGAAATTTTCGTGCAACACTAGGTGTAGTATCATCCGAAAACTCTTCATTTGGTATTGAAATTGATTTAGAAACATTGGCCGTTTTGGAAGTATTTGAAAAATATAACTCTTCACGTGACTTGGCCATTTGAGAAACAAAAACTCCCAAAAGATGATTAATCTTTGTATAATTTACTGGTTTTATTTCTTTGTTTAATTGTTTCGTTTTTAAGCCACTCTCTTGAGCAAGTTCCAATGTCTCCTCCGAATCATACACAACAGGAGGATCATGCTTTTCTAATAGAACTTTGCCATTATACAGACTCTGTTGTTTTTGCTGAACTTGCTTGAGATAAAAAGGATTTTGATACCTCAAAGCATTTTATGTTCGGTGTGGTAAAACAAGTCTGGCTTAGGTGAAAGCATGTGCATCGTTTGAATTGATTAACTCATTTTGACCAAAATATTATCTAATTCCTTTATCTTATTCTCAAGTTGAATTTGTTTATCAAGAAACTTGTCTTCATACCTCAAAGCATTTTATGTTCAGTGTGGTAAAACAAGTCTGGCTTAGGTGAAAGCATGTGCATCATTTGAATTGATTAACCTATTTTGACCAAAATATTATCTAATTCATTTAT
>BQNB010146400.1:1418-16580 GCA_026074375.1 Tanacetum coccineum
GTTTGGATGGTTCTTTCACTTTGACCATCAGTCTGTGGATGGTAAGCCGTACTCATAGCCAATTGAGTACCTAGGGCTTTGTTCAGCGATTGCCAAAAATGAGATGTAAATTTACTGTCTCGATCAGAAATAATCGAAACCGACACTCCATGCCTCGAGACTACTTCTTTCAAGTATTGTCTCTTCAACTTCTCCATTGAGCCAGTTTCTTTCATTGGTAAGAAATGAGCGGATTTCATGAGTCGGTCAACAATTACCCAAATTGTATCTTGACCAGTTGATGTCTTTGGTAACTTAGTAACAAAATTCATAGTAACATTTTCCCACTTCCACACTGGGATCACAGGTTGAACCAACAAACTGGATGGTTTTTGGCATTCGGCCTTGACTTTGGCACAAGTCAAACATTTATTGACGTAGGTGGCAATTTCTGCTTTCATATTCGGCCACCAATACAGTTTCTTTAAATCTTGGTACATCTTGTCCGATCCAGGACGAATTGAATATTTTGACTTATGCAATTCATACATAATCAACTCTCTTAAGTTACCTCGACAAGGTATCTAACTTCTCTCATTCAAGCATAATGTTCCATCAGTACGCTGCTCTAGCTTCTTAATCATACCACACAGATCTTTGGTTCCAAAGTTCTCCTCTTTTCTCACCTCAACTTGAGCGTTTAAAATTTGCATAGGAAGGTTCAGACCAATCGTCAAACCAAAGCTCGAACTCGTAGCGGCTTATTCTGTTCCTTTCGGCTCAAGGCATTCGCCACCACGTTCGCCTTTCCCGGATGGTAACGAATTTCACAATCGTAATCACTTAACAATTCCAACCATCTACGTTGTCACATGTTCAACTCTTTCTGATCAAGAATATGTTGCAAGCTCTTATGATCAGTGAACACAACATATTTTGTGCCGTACAAATAATGTCTCCACATTTTGAGAGTAAACACTACAGCTCTAAGTTCTAATTTATGTGTAGTGTAATTCTTCTCGTGAATCTTAAGTTGGCGTGACACATAGGCTATGACTTTCTCCCTTTGCATCAAAATCGCGCCCAACCATTTACGAGAAGCATCACAGTAAACCATGAAGTTTTCACTACCTTTAGGTAAAGCCAAAATCGGTGCACTACACAATCTCTTCTTTAACAGTTGAAATGCAGCTTCTACCTTTTCACTCCAATCAAACTTCATGTTCTTCTGAGTCAGCTTCGTCATAGGCTTGGCAATCTTCGAGAAACCTTCGATAAATCGTCGGTAGTAGCCAGCAAGACCTAAAAATTGATGAATCTCTGTCGGAGTCGTGGGCGATGCCCAATCCTTAATTAACTTAATCTTAGCTGGGTCCACGTGAATGCCTTCTCTATCAATCACGTGACCAAGAAATTATACCTTCGATAGCCAAAACTCACACTTTGAAAACTTGGCGTACAATTCTTCCTTCTTAAGCAACTCCAAAATTAACTTAATATGTTTTGCATGCTCTTCATCGCTCTTGGAGTAGATCAAAATATCATCAATAAAAAAACGATCACGAATTTATCCAGAAAATTCTCTAAATGCAAATTTTGGATTCCTAGAGTACAGTTCCTTGGTCACGTGATTGACAGTCAAGGTATTCACATGGATCCCGCCAAGATTGAATCCGTTAAAGATTGGGAATCTCCTAAAACTGCAACGGAGATTCGTTAATTTTTAGGCCTTGCCGGTTACTATCGAAGATTCATTGAAGGATTCTCAAAGATCACCAAGCCAATGACTAAGCTTACTCAGAAGAAGGTCAAGTTTGAATGGGGTGACAAAGCAGAAGCGGCTTTTCAATTGATAAAGCAAAAGTTGTGTAGTGCACCAATTCTGGCTTTACTTGAAGGAAGCAAAGACTTTATCATTTACTGTGATGCTTCGATCAAAGGTTTAGGCGCTGTGCTAATGCAAAGAGAAAAGGTGATTGCTTATGCATCCCGACAACTGAAAATTCACGATAAGAACTATACAACTCATGATTTGGAGTTAGGAGCAGTAGTGTTCGCTCTGAAGATTTGGAGGCACTATCTATACGGGACAAAATGTACCGTGTTCACCGACCATAAAATTTTACAACACATCCTCGATCAGAAGGAATTGAACATGAGGCAACGCCGTTGGTTGGAATTACTCAGTGATTACGATTGTGAAATTCGTTATCACCCAGGGAAAGCGAATGTCATAGCTGACGCTTTGAGCAGGAAAGAACGAGAACCACTGCGGGTTCGAGCCTCGGTCATGACAATTGGTTTGGATCTTCCCAAGCAGATTTTGGAGGCTCAGACTGAGGCAAGAAAACCAGAAAACCTTAAGTCTGAAGATGTGGGAGGTATGCTGATTGAAAATTCGAAGGACCCAGAAAAGCCTAGGAAGGAGAAATTGGAACCGCGTACGGACGAAACACTATGTTTTAATAACAGGAGTTGGTTGCCATGCTATGGTGACCTGAGGACTCTAATTATGCATGAGTCTCACAAGTCAAAATATTATGTTCATCCGGGTTCCGATAAAATGTACCAAGACATGAAGCAACTATATTGGTGGCCTAACATGAAAGCTGACATTGCCACCTATGTTAGCAAGTGTTTGACGTGTTTAAGATTCAAGGCCGAACACCAAAAACCATCTGGCTTATTGCTACAACCAGAGATTCCTCAATGGAAGTGGGACAATATCATCATGGATTTTGTTACCAAGCTCCCAAAGATGCAAAGTGGAAACGATAACATATGGGTAATTGTAGACCGACTCACCAAGTCTGCACACTTTTTACCAATGAGTAAAACTGACCCTATGGACAAACTAGCAAGATTGTACTTGAAGGAAGTAGTCATGAGACATGGGATACCAGTCTCAATCATTTGTGACCGAGACCTTACGTTTGCGTCAAATTTTTGGAGGTCATTTTAGAAGGCTATGGGCACTCGGTTGGATATGAGTACGACATACCATCCGAAGACTGATGGGTAAAGCGAAAGAACCATTCAAACTCTTGAAGACATGTTACGCGCTTGCGTGATAGACTTTGGGAATGGTTGGGAAAGACACTTACCGCTTATCGAATTTTCATACAACAATAGTTATCATGCTAGTATTAAAGCTGCCCCATTCGAGGCACTTTATGGTCGGAAGTGTCGATCACCTGTTTGTTGGGCCGAGGTCGGAGACGCTCAGCTCACCGGTCCAGAACTTATTCATGAGACAACCGAGAAGATTGTCCAAATCAAGCAGAGAATTCAAGCCGCTCGTGATCGCCAAAAGAGTTACGCCGATGTGAGGTGAAAGCCTTTAGAATTTCAAGTTGGTGACCGAGTTATGTTAAAGGTTTCACCTTGGAAAGGGGTCGTACGTTTTGGCAAACGGGGGAAGTTGAACCCGAGGTATATTGGACCTTTCAAGGTGTTAGCCAAAGTGGGAACCGTTGCTTATAGACTCGAACTTCCTCAACAGTTAAGCAGGGTTCATAGCACGTTTCATGTATCCAATCTAAAGAAGTGTTTATCCGACGAGCCATTGGCAGTTCCGTTAGATGAAATACACATTGATGATAAACTCCGCTTCGTTGAAGAACCAGTGGAAATAATGGATCGTGAAGTCAAGCGATTAAAGCGAAGCCGTATTCCCATCATCAAAGTTTGATGGAACTCCAGGAGAGGTCCTGAGTTCACATGGGAACGTGAAGATCAATTCCGGAAGAAGTATCCGCAACTCTTCACAAAAACCGCACCCTCGACAAGTGCCGCATCTTGAGCCTTGCGGACAAGGCTCCTTTAACGGGGGAAGACTGTAACAATCCGTTATTTCAGGTCATTTCCCGACTCAATTAATTCTATTATTTATTTTTAGAGTTTTACGCGTTCGCTTTTAATTATTATCTTATAGTTAAATCGCGTAAACTAAAAATCAACGTTCAATGTAAACGGACACCAAACAAGTTAAAGTTTACATCAAGCAAGTGTTATATGATTATTAAGAGTATAATTTATAACTTTTCATAATTTATTTTTGTTGGTTACGTAAAACGCTTACGTTTCGCAATAAATTACGTTTAGGCATACCCGGAAGCACCAATACCCATCTACACTCAAACCAATACCCACTATTATACCCAATACCCAAAAATTTACTCATTTCCTTATCTATAAACTAGTAAAACCGGATCCAACATGTATTCACATGAAATAAATCCAAAACTCCCCACTAACTCTTCCATTGCAAGTTGTAAACCTTACACAAGTACACACTTATCCCATGTTTCCATAAATTGGCTTGTCATGGTACCCTACACCCCCATTTCAGCCGTGGGTTGGTCTTGGGAGGAGGAGAGCTCTTTTGCAATGTACCCTAAACCACTATCACCCCATGGTATTAGTTTAAGGTTGTATTAGGTCTTGCCAAGTTCTATAAGTAGAAAGTCTTATGTAACTAACTCATACACTTCCCATTTACAAGAAAGACACTCATACTCCCTCAAATATAAGCCAAAACCCACGGCTAACAATAATAACACTAGGGCTTCATTTTCTTTTTGGTTCTAAAGCATTCCAAGTATTCTAGTGTTCATTCTAAGATCATCTAAGGTTACTTAAGGGTATTGCAAGCTTGGATTTAGGTTTAACAAGGATTAATCAAGAAAACATATTTATGGTTTTCTTGATTAGGGTTTTGAAATTGGAAGCTTGGTTAGGGTTTTATCTTGTGTCCATCATCCTACTCATCTTCCAGAAGGTCTATGTAAAGTATTCCATGTCCATTTGTTCATTATCTTATGTGTACATACTTGTTATATATGTTAAACACCACCTAGCTTATTTTCATGAAATAATGAGATACTACAAGATATATATGATTCGAATTTATTATGTACATTGGTAAAATAACACTTAAAATGGAAGTATACATTATATATAAGTGTTAAATAAATTATATGGTTAGGTTATGAATTATTTTGTGTTGAAAGTTTTAATTACAAAAGTTATGAACAAATGATTTTGAGGACACTTAGTCATGGACAAGCATCATGGACATATTATAAAGGACTTACGATAGATCAAGTTATGTTATGTATTAAGTTAGAGGACTTGTAATGGCTTAATAAAGTGAAAAGTATATAAAACAAGTGTATAAAACTAATTAAGTAAAAACTTGCATACCTACTGTTGGAATTTGTATGTAAACATATATATTTTATGTTTTATTTAATTAGTACTTATCACAATGATCGTAAGCATATAAGGAGCTTAAAAACGAGCTATAACAAAAAAGATATGACACTTTTAAGTTTACGATAATTAAATGTATAAAAGTTATTTTATAAAAATATTTACTATTACAGATCTGAGATATTAAAATAAATATTTTATAATTATAGTGCTCTTCATAAGGAATCCAAACATCTAAGAAACTTGAAAAACGGATTTAAAATGAAGGTGATACGTTATTTACAAGTTTAAGTTAAAAATTGTTTTATAAAAGTAAATTTATAAAAACATGTTACTGTGCATGACAGTGTACTGTTGGGGATTAATTTTTCTAAATATAGTTTTCAATTACAAAGACGTGGGCATTGGAATCACTAAAACCCGAATTAAAATGAACAGGATACAATTAAAATACGATTTCAATAATTAAAGTTATAAAAAGTATTTTTATAAACTTTCACTTACTGTTACTGTTCATAACAGTTTTTAACCATATAATAAATATAATATTTGATAGATTTTCTTAATACGAAGCCATGGACATAAGAAACACTTAAAACGGAGTTAAAACGATAAAGATACGATGTTTATAAAAACCTTGTGCACTATTGTTACTTTTATACATTATTTTATAAAAATAATTAAATTAATTATATAATATTAAAACATAATCAATAAAAATATTAAATCATATATTTTTAACAAATAATACATTAGTAAACAAAAATGATATTTTTCTTTACGGGTACAAATACCTATACTTTTATTTAACAAAGTACATTTTAATTATTAATTCAACTTTTATAATTTAATCAAAAGCTACTAGGTGGTGGTGTGACTATATAACATGTGATATTTTATTTATATAAAATACATTATGCTCATACGACCTAACATATTTGACTTAGATAATCAACTCATTCACTTACGGTGAGTTCATAGCCCCGCTTTTATTCAATTATATTGTTTTACAACTTTGGGGTGAAAACATGCATTGTTTAAACGTGGACGCAATTACATCTTTTAAACAAGTTATGATTAGGCCTAAAGTACTAAACCCACTATTGCCCACTATCATGAACTGTCAATTGCTAGTTAGCGAGCGCTAAATGTTATGATAGATCTAATTGGATTTGACATCTCCGTTTCGGAGTGAGTAGCTCTCACTAAATCGAATGGTACTAGAAACAACGATGTATGACAAGTTGGAAAAAATTTGGATTGTAAGCAGGTTGAACTCTACACGGCCCTCAATTACATTTAAATTTCATACATAGGATGTCGAGCTTCTTTGTCATTGAGCCTTAGTCCACTTCGTAATTACTTTGTGATATTGTATTCGTTACTTATCATGCATTTTGAAATCTTGCGGTCCTACTTTATACATTTACTAAACCTGTGAATTCACCAACTTTATGTTGACGTTTTAAACAGTATGTTTTTCTCATGTAAATAAGTACAAGACAAAGGATACAATTAGGGTCAACCAATTATGGGAATCATATTGCATGGAGATTTAAATGCATTACATTTTGGAGTATTTGTTATGTACTAAAATCTTTACATTTTCATGGGTGAACAATGTAAGCTTCGGGATTTTATATCGAACAAGTTTATTTAATCTAATGTATCATTTTTAAATGACTCATATAGAGGTCGTTCTCATATCTTGTGCTGTTGATCTATGAAGTAACACTCTCTGACCCTTATTCCGTTACGACCCATTTTGAGGGTGTTACAGAGTATCTTTTTCAAGCAGTTTGGTTAAAGGACGAGCAATTTTTGAAAAGTCTTTATTGAAACGTTAGTGGAAACTGGCATGTCCTAAAAAACTTCTAATTCCTTTAACATTAGTGGGGGTGGAAGCTTAGAGATCACGTCAGTTTTGGATTTGTCAACTTCAAGGCCTGCTCCAGACACTTTGTGTCCAAGAACGATACCTTCTTTAACCATGAAGTGACATTTTTCCCAATTAAGGAAGAGATTTGCATCCTTACAACATAGAAGCATTTTATCGAGATTGTTTAGATAGTTATCAAAGGAGTTTCCAAACACGGAGAAGTTGTCCATGAATACTCCTACAGATTCTTTGATCATGTCATAATAGATAGCCAACATGCATCTTTGGAAAGTAGCGGGAGCATCACATAAACCAAAAGGCATTCGCCTGTAAGCGTATGTTTCAAAAGGGCATGTGAAAGTAGGCTTTTCTTGATCTATAGGATCAATCGGTATTTGAAAATATCTAGAAAAACTATCAAGGAAACAAAAAAAATTTATTTCCTATGAGTCTTTCTAGTATTTGATCCATGAATGGCAATGGAAAGTGATCTTTCACGGTTGCTTCATTAAGTTTACGATAATAAATACAAACTCACCAAACCGTAACGGTTCTTGTTGGGACAAGTTCATTTTTCTCTTTTGTGACCACTGTAATACTACCTTTCTTTGGTACGCAGTGGATGGGACTTACCCAAGGACTATCAACGATTGGATATATAATTCTGGTATCAAGGAGTTTAATGATTTCTTTTTTAACAACTTCCTGCATATTTGGATTTCATCTCCTTTTTTTGAACAACTGGTTTTTTGTCTTCTAGAAGTTGAATTTTATGTTTACAAAAGGACGGACAAATACCAAGAATGTTTGTTTTATTCCAAGCAAAGGCTTACTTGTGCTTTTTAAGAAAAGAGACGAGCTTATTTTTGTTTTGTTTAGAAAGTTGAGATGATATGATCACAGGAAGAAAAGAGGGTTCTTCTAAGAATGCGTATTCCATGTGACGAGGGAGCGGTTCGAGTTCTAGATCTGTTGGAGGTTCATCAAGAGATTTCTTGATCTTAGAGTCAGTATCGAAGGTGATTTTTTGAAGGGTATTTCTTCTTTAGCAGAAGCAGATTTAGAGTTTTCTTTAATATTCATAGCCATAAATTCATCAAATTCGAAAAAGATTTGATCTTCGAGAAGAGTTCCCTCGATGAAGTAAAGGATTTTACTACCTTCATCGAGAAGAGCATCAAAATCTTGCCCTAAGATTTCATCAATGAGGTCAATGCTGAAACATGTATCATCATTAGAATAGGAGTGTTTCATTGTTGAATCGATAGAAAAGGTCATTCGTCCCATGCTAACTCTAAGGTTGAGTTGTTTTTCTTTAACACGAATTACTGCATCTGCGGTGTGTAGGAAAGGTCTTCCTATGATAAGAGGAACTTTACTATCTTCTTCCATTTCGAGAATAACAAAAACCATAGGAAAAGTGAATTTACCAACTTCAACGAGCATATTTTCAGCAATTCTAATAGGGTATTGGAATGATCGATCTACTAATCTTACACTTATTTTAGTTGGTTTGAGAGTTTCAAGAGATAGTTTCGCGTACAAAGAATATGGCATAAGATTAATGCTAGTGCCAAGACTAGCCAAGGCATTGCAGGAGAAATTTTTGCCAAAGGTGCAAGGAATAAGGAAACTTTCGGGGTCTCCTAGTTTGGGTGGAACTTTGTTTTGGATGATAGCTGAACTTTCATCGCTAAGGAAAGCGGATGAAATTTGTTCAAGCTTGTGCTTATTGCTAACGAGTTCTTTGAGAAATTTTTCATAATTCGGCATTCCAGCTAATACATTGACAAGAGGTACGTTGATTCAAACAACTCGAGTCATATCAAGGAATTTTCTGTATTGGGCTTTCATTTTCTCTTTTTAAAGGCGTTGAGGATATGGAATTATTGGTTTATATGGTTTAGGAGTAGGTGTTTCTTTGATTAATTTTGGAGTTTGCGGTTTAGGTGTTGGTGTCGATTCTTCATCTTCAACATCGCTATCGAAATTAATAGGATTCTAAGAGTCATTTTAAAGATCATTTGGGTTGGTGTGTGGGTCATAGGATTTACCACTTCATGTAAATACAACATTTACATGCCCGTTCTGAGCTTGAGGAAGTTGGTATAGTTTAGATGGGTTACCTCGAGGGTTTGATTTAGTGTTACTTGGCAGAGATCCAGAAGGTCGAGCAGATTGCTTGTCAAAAAGTCGGTCGAATTTTGCTTCTAAATTTTAGATCGAGGCTTGATGGTTTTTAGTTGTTGTTTCGAGTTTGGTTTTGAGTTCCATGAACGTTCCGTTAAAAAAAAGTGGGTTTGGTTGATTGTTTTAGATTTCCTTAATATCGGCTTAATTATTTTTGGATGTCGTATTTGTCATCAGTGTTTGGTCGGTCATAGTCTCGATTGTAATTGTTTCTTCTGCTTGAACGCCAATTATCGTGATTCGAGTCACAGTCGCGGTAATCATTGTAAAAACATGTACGTCAAAAGGTTTGCATGAATTTTGCCTCCTCTTCACGAGACATAGGTTTGTCATCATCGTTACAATTTGCGGTTAAGTGATTACCTCCGCAGTGATTGCATTTGGCATGAGATTGGATTTCTTTGTTACTGTATTCCTTTTTTCATGGTCATGGCCATCAATTCTTGCTAATGTTATCAATATCGGAAAATACCCTAATGCCTTCATTAGCGAAAGCTATAGTTTTTTTAATAGAGATTTTTGGTTTTTGGTTTTTAGCCCAATCAAGTTTAAGTAAGACTTTGTCTTTGAGGAGTTGAAAAGCTTGATTTAAAGTTTTGTAGAGAAAGATTCCACCAGCTGCAACGTTTAGAGCTTCTTGGGTTGTTTCATTAAGGTCGTGATAAAAATATTTTTGATGAATATTGCCTTTGGTTAGGTTGTGGTCGTGGCAATTTCTAAGCATTTCTTTTATTCGAAGCCAAGCACCGGTTAGAGTTTCGTGTTCATGTTGGGAAAATGCTCGGATTTCTTTGAGGAGTCGATCGAGTAATGCTGGGGGAAAGAATCGGCTTATAAAAGCGGTATGAAGTTCATCCCAGGATTCAGTGGTTCCTTCGTTGAGTTCATCCAACCAAGTTTTTGCTTCACACGTTAGGGATAGGGGAAACATCATTAGGCGAACGGCTTTATTTTCGGTTTCTCTGTATTTGAACATATCACATACACCGAGAACCATAAATTGGTTTCCTTTGATGAGAGTCAAATGGTTACCTTTACTGGCGAATTCATTTACGGTTTTTAGGAAATAGTTGAATTACGGGACCGAGAGTCGGGGTTGACATCCACAGTGGGCGCCCACATGGGGTTCATCATCCCATAGGGATTGTGTTTTTCAAGAAAGATCTAGAAAATGATGAAAGTGATTGATATCAAGGACAGGTGGATAGATTATTCTTGGGTGTTTGGGTAGTTCATTCCTTCGTTTTCGTATGGAAATTCTTTCTGTTTTGTCGGGTCGAGGTTCTACGAAATTTAGGGTTCTTTTTCAGGTTCTAGCTTAATTGGTTCACAAGTTCTTTAATTGGAAAGCACGTGTATGCAATCCTAAAGTGAGATTTTAGAGTATGTTTTTAGGAAAAAACGTTTGACTACAGAAAGTGTAGGGCACTTTCTGCAACGAAATTACAGCAAGCGAGCAGAGTGATTTTTTTATGTTTTTTGAAAAAGCGATTAAAATTAGTTTTAATTAATAAGGAATGATTATAGAACAGTTTAAAATGTCCGGTAGCAGCGCCAAAAACTTTGATGCATTATGAAAGTTTTAAATTTATAATACTGATTTTACAGATTTTTAGACCAACACACGGGTAAAGTATAACCCACGTATGTAGTATAATATTTTATGTAAGACCAGGTCGTCTACAGGGATTTGGTTTTGTTTGTATAATCACAATAATTAAAACAATTTATAACAATTTTTTCAAGATGAGTAACGGATAACTGATAATGAGGAGTTTCAATGATAAAAGAATATGACTACTCGGTTAGCTTCATATAACTCAACAGCAATTGTATAACTGTGATCTTCGATTTGAGTCATTTTACTTATAAAAATGTTTCCTCGTTAAAAAACATTTTTACAAATTAATTATTTTTAACTTAAGACTTATATTAGTTAACTTAATCAAGTGTGTCGCACAAATAACCAAGTTACTAATATATCAAATTTATTTTGTTTATCAATTAACGTAAGCGGATTTCTCCAACCAAACGATAAAGATCGTAGACAAATATTTAAAACTATATAGTACACAACGGGTCTTTCGACCTATATCGTTATGAGTATACAATCAAAGTTGATGAACAAAGCTGACAAGATTTAGACACAATAGGATTTCGTTGTAAGCTTAAGATTAACAAGATCACAATAGTACCAAATACTTCTTTGTTATATTAACATAACTGAGTAGTCATAAGAGGTTTAGCCTCTTATGGCTATGTAGTTCACAATAACAAAGTTAAATAGGGAAACAAGAAACATACGAGATTTAGATATTAAATAGATCAAAACACAACCCGTTTACAAGTATCGAATCTTACTAAACCCGTATTATACTAAATATTATGAAACCATCTTCATCTTGCCAGAATTTCATGCTTGGAACTCTAGGAAATGATGAAGAATAGAGAGATATTTTGTTGGAAGTGTGTGTGTATGATATATCCAAATGGCTTGAAATTCATCTCTATTTATAGGTTGGGCGAGGGGTGAAGTGCAGCGTACTTAGCCTATGTCGGTTGAAAATTCATTAATGCTGGGATAAAGTGCGGCGTACTTATTTAAAAGTGAATCGTACTTCGGGTATTAACTGCTTTCATTTAATTCGTGACCAAGTGCGGCGCACACAAGGAAAACTGCGGCGCACTCTTGCTTTATCTTGGACTTTATTATTTATTTTCTTTTAACTTGAATTCCATAAGGCATAAACACTTGCATCTTAAGTACTTTTGAGCTTGGAATGACTTCAGGTGAACATGCACATATTTTATGCTATTAAGTATTAAAAGTTCATGAGAAATGATGAAAATATATACAATAACGCCACCTAAAACATGTATAATTAAGGCATTATCAGGGTTGTTTAATTGTAAGAAGAGCTGAACCAATTCTATAGAAACAAAGTCTGGACTCTTGTTCCACTCTCTTATAGAAAAATAGCCACAGGCTCCAAATGGGTGTTCAGGAACAAGAAAGATGAACATGGAATTGTTACCAAGAACAAAGCAAGATTGGTTGCTCAAGGTTATAGTCAGGAAGAAATAATTGACTATGATGAAACCTTTGAACCAGTGGCAAGAATGGAAGCCATCAGTATCTTTCTTACCTTTGTTACATACATGAACTTCATGGTTTTCCAAATGGATGTCAAAAGTGCCTTCCTGAATGAAAAATTAAAATAAGAAGTTTATCTAAAATAGCCTCCTGGCTTTAAAAGTAGTGAGTTCCCTGACCAGTTTCGCAAAGCTTTACAAAGCCTTTAAGGCTAATAAAGCACGCAGAGGCGAATGGTATAAACAACTATCTACTTTCTTATTCATAGTAATTTTATTAAGGTAAGAATAGATAACACTTTTCGTATCTATAGATCTAAAAGGTGACATTCTCCTATTCAAGTATATGTGGATACATCATATTTACTCACAAGTATAAACTTGTAAATAGTTTGAAAAACTGATGACAAAGAAATTTGAAATGAGTATGATAGGAGAACTCACTTACTTCCTTGGACTACAAATCAAGCCTGATGACAAAGGAATATCCATTTGTCAAGAACAGTACACAAGGAACTTACTGAAGAAACATGAAATTTCTAATAGTTCTTCAGTGAAGACTCCAATGGCTCCTCCAAACAATCTAGGGCCTGATCTTGCTGGTAAACTAGTCAATGAGACCCTATATACAGGTATGATTGGGTCCTTGATGTACTTAACTGCAACCAGGCCTGATATCTAATTCTCAACATGTCTATGTGCAATATAGCAGGCCAGTCTAAAAGAATCACATCTCATTGTTATGAAAAGAATCTTTATGTACCTGAAAGGTACATAATCCCTTGGTATGTTGTATCAAAAATGCTCAGGATTTGATCTTAAAAGATACTGAGACTCAAACTATTATGGTTGTAATATGGACTAAAAAAGCACCTCAGGTTCCTATCAAATTCTTGGAGGCAAATTGGTTTGTTGGAGTGCTAAGAAACAACAGTCAATGGCTATGTCCATAGCTGAGGCTATAAAAGTTGCTGCTGATGGGTGTTGTGCAAATATCCTATGGATGAAAAGTCAACTCAGTGACTATGACATTCATTATAAGATGTTACCCATCTTTTGTGACAACACCAGTGCCATTTCTATAGCTAACAATCCAGTCCTTCATTTAAGTACTAAGCATATTGATATAAGATATCATTTTATTAGGGACCACATCCTCAAAGGAGATATTAAGTTACACTTCATCCCCACTAAGTATCAGCTAGCTGATATATTCACAAAGCCCCTGAATGAACCTACTTTCACAAGGCTGAAAGCAGAGTTAGGCATGCTAAACATTAATTGATTAGTCTCCTTAATGAATCATGTTCAGTGTCGTGTAAATATCCTCCTCTCCCTAATACCTTCTCCATGAACAAAATATGATTCCCATGACACTGAGGGACACATTAAATGAAGTAACTAAATTCTCTAAGTCTTTAGTTACTTAAATGTCCTATGTTGGTGACTGAGCACTGATGTGCGATCGTCGTAGGACTTCAACACGAAGTTTTACAACTCCCTACGCAGTGTACCTAATCGTTTTAGTATAGTATAAGCAAGACTCAGGGGTTGTTATCGTTCTCTAGGGGAATAGGTTGGGAAGGCTCGAATAGAATCTAACAAAGGTCTACGGGGTTGAGAGAAGATTCTTTTTGTACTTTTATGTTTTTATAAAAGCAGGTAAATATCATTGATTGAGAGGTTGGTTGGTTTTCAACTAATTAAACTAATAATAAATCTAAACAACTGGTGATAACTATATGGTAAACGAACATATTTACTTAATCATGCACTACTCCTTACTTTGCTTCTCTTAGTCCTGTTGCTTTGTGATGTGCTGTCGTGTAGGGTCAATTATTTGATTATCAAGTTTTAAATTTATATTAGGCCGACAAACCTAAAACAACACTTTAACGAGCAATGTACCCGGTCAAGATGGAGTTCGCGGTAAGTAGGGTGTCGAACACTAAGAGTGGAATATTAATCCTATATTCTATCAGTATTTTAATTAGTCTATTTACTGGTTAAACCTATATTATGTACGTTGTTTATTGATATGGGGGTTTTCAGCTTGAGAGACTGGCACAGGTTTGGTGGAAACAAATACCAATTCAATACACAATAAACACAAAAGAAGAAGATTAGAAGATAGAAAAGCGGTACAAGCCAAATGATAGAAAACCGTATTAGCCATATCAAATCCGGTTCAATGTTGGTTTGTTTGTTTTAGTGCAATGATTTACGTATCTTGAAGCGGCATATCATTCTTAAGACTTAGGCGGGACATCATCCTAAGACCTAGACACGATTAATCCTGTAACAATTAACACATCCGCATAAAGCATCCTTTAGTTTATTTATAATCTATCTTAGAGAATTAAAGCAGTGGTGATCATGTAAAACCTTAGCCTAACGGGACTTTACCCACTTATTGTTTAATGGTGTTTTATATACTAGTAGTCCACTATTCCAATCTTTATCAGTTAATTAAGAGCATGATTTCTGAAACATAAACGGGTCACCTACCGGTCCAACTAAGCTCATAATCAAAAGACAAAGACAGAACATTATTTGTGATCCTATTGGTCCAGTAATATGAAACACGATATGAAGAGCTATCCCGGTATCTAGATTACTTGGTTCATATCACTAGATCCAGTTGAATGATAGGTTACATATTTAAACACATAAACAAGTATGAGGTGATAAACACAATTAAACAATCAACGATAAATTTAGAAATCAATTTTGAAACAAACGAAACATTGAACTTTCATTAAGATGGCCAATACCTGAGGGTATTAGCCCACAACCATTGTAATTAT
>BQNB010146401.1:5016-16580 GCA_026074375.1 Tanacetum coccineum
TAGATTACTTTAGAGTGTTTAGAAGCAAGTGCTTCATTTTAAACACTAAATACTATCTTACAAAGATTGACCCAAAGTCATACGAAGGTATCTTTTTAGGTTACTTGCAAAATAGTAAAGTCTACATCATCCTTAACAAACATACTAGGAAAGTCAAAGAATCACTCAACGTGACATTCGATGAAACTCCTCCACGCTCTAAGACATCACCCTTGGTGGATGATGACTTAGATGAAGAAAAGCAATTAAGGTTACCAAAAATGACATTGAGGATGAAACTTTAAAGATTGACGAAATAGTCAATATTAAGGAATCTAGGAACCATCCATTAGAAAATGTCATAGGAAACCTTAACCAAAGAACCCTTAGATCACAAGCCCAAAACCAAAGTAACTTATTTTGTTTTATATCAACTATAGAACCTAAGAATGTAAATGAAGCCTTAACGGATGATAGTTGGATAGTCGCTATGCAAGAAGAATTAAATCAATTCATTGCTAACGACGTTTGGGAGTTAGTTCCACATCCTAGGAATATGAAAATTGTAGGAACTAAGTAGGTGTTTAGAAATAAGTTAAACGAGAACGGTATTGTTTCTCAAAATAAGGCAAGGTTAGTTGCTCAAGGCTATAATCAATAAGAGGGCATCGATTATGATGAAACTTATGCCTTAGTTGCTAGACTTGAGTCAGTTAGGATACTATTAGCTTATACTTGTGCTTTAGACTTTAAACTATTCCAAATGGATGTAAAAAGTGCATTCCTGAATAGTTTTGTTAATGAGGAGGTATACATGGCACAACCTTCAGGATTCATTGACTTTGAAAAACCGGATCATGTTTATAAACTAAAGAAAGCTTTATATGGTCTTAAACAAGCACCCAAAGCTTGGTATGATAGATTAAAAGCTTTCCTTATTAAACATGAATATAAAATAGGAATGGTAGATAACACTCTTTTTACTAAGAAGAAAAGTTCAAACCTCATCATCGTTCAAATATATGTCGATGACATCATATTCGGTTCGACTTGTCAAGACATGTGTGATGAATTTGCCAAAATCATGCATGACGAGTTCGAGATGAGCATGATGGGTGAACTTAACTTCTTCCTTGGACTACAAATAAAACAAATGGAAGATGGTATTTTCTTTAATCAATCTAAATATATTAAAGAAATGCTTAAGAAATTTGGCTTAGAAGAATCTAAACCAATGAAAACCCCCATGTCCTCCGATACCAAACTCACGAAAGACGAAGAGTGTGAGTCGGTAGATAGTACCAAGTATCGAGGCATGATAGGTAGTTTATTATACCTAACGGCAAGTAGGCCCGATATCATGTTTAGTGTCTGCCTTTGTGCCCGCTTCCAAGAGGCTCCCAAAACCTCTCACCTTGAAGCGGTTAAGCGTATCTTCCGATACATTAAAGGCACTACGCACTTAGGATTATGGTATCCTAAGGGGACCGGCATAGAAACAGTAGTATATGCCGACTCTGATCATGCGGGAGATTATGTGGACCGAAAGAGCACTAGCGGTATTTGTACGTTCGTGGGATGTTGTTTGACATCTTGGTTCTCGAAGAAACAAACCGCTCTTGCTATATCCACTACCGAAGCCGAATACGTAAGCGCCGGAAAGGCATGTCAACAAGCACTATGGATGAAACAAGCTCTTATCGACTACGACGTTCGACTCGATGACACATTCTCAAACCAAACATATCGAAATTCGTCACCACTTTCTTTGTGATAATGTCCGAAGGACATGTTCTCCATATCAAAAAAAGTGTCGTCCGTCGACAACATCACCGACATCCTTACTAAACCCCTTAAACGTGAATCGTTTAACTATCTACGTCTTGGTTTAGGAATGATGGAACACATTCCATAAATCGTATTAGTCCGCTTCTCTTTCTTCTGTCTCAATTCTAGTCCGCGTTCTATTCCGCGTCGTGACAATTTAACTATTTCATCCAAAACTAGTTAGATATTTTTAATTCGCGAAATGCAAATTAATTAGTCATTCTTCCTCGCAAATCTGTGTCAAAAATTTAAAAGTTCGAAAAACCTCGCTAAGGGCGGCCCCCATATCTCAGCCAGCCCTAAAGCATATTTGGGCGGCCCCTGATCGATATAGGACCGCCAACAGAAGATACACATCTTTAACACTTGGTCAAAAAATTTCAAAACTCAAAAACAAACACTCCCTCTCCCTGCTGCAGCGACGAACTCGAACCAAAACCACCTAAAACTCAAAATCAACCATTAAAACACTAATTGAGAATAAAATCAACACCTACAATCATTCCTAACATCATCAATTGTAAGTCATTTCATCTATTTTCTTTCAATTTGAGTCTAGGGTTCATGATGAACACAAAAATTAAAATTGGGGATTTTTCATTTTTCTTTCAATTTTGTACAATTAGGACTACTAGGATATAATGTATAACTAATATGCTTCCCTTAGACATAGGATTTACATACACTAGTGAGTTTGTCAAAAAATTGATTTCGAACCAAAACCCCAATTTTATTTTCAAATCACTCACATTAGGAACATAATAAAATTGTTGTTATGCATTGTTAATACAACTTAAAAACGTTTTTAAACACATGCATAATGATCTCATGAACAAAGGTCGAGATACATAATTCATATGTATTTTTCGACATGTTTGGATGAGCAAAATCAAATTAAGGAGCGTTTGGATTAACTCTTAGGATTTTATTTTTAGGTCGAGTTAATCGTTACTCCACATTTGTCACATTTAGGCACACACTAGAAACAATGTCTATAAAATATTACAAGTAAATGATAATAAAATGTGACTTCAATTCTTTCTAGGTAATCATGCCTTGCAAATTGTCTGACGACCATAAAAATACAAGACACTATATCCCAATGATTTCACATGAATATCGTTTTCACTATAAAAAAGATTAAGGAAACCTTGAAAGTCGCTACATTCATGAGGGTCAGGTGGTTTTTGAGGACTTTGTGGATCTAAACAATGTTCGGTCTTTGTTTCATTTTCTTGAGTTTAAGTGTCTCCTTGAAATTAATGATTTGTCTTCGCTTCATACTTGAATTTTATAGTCAATATCAAATAAACTATTCCGACGAAGGTCAAATGTTCATCGAATTTGTGATTAGAACATTATTTTTCTTACTCTCTTGAGAATTTTAATTCAAATTCTGAGATACCTTTGCGATGGTGCTAGAATTCTTTACTGACAAGTGGTCACTTGACGAGTTGGCATATGGTGTCCCTACGGATGGTCCATATCAAACCAACCCTCCTTCTCCTGATGACATCATTTCGTATATTCGAATTGATCGAGAAGGTCAAGTCCGTCGCATCCGTCATGAGCAAGAAATTGATGTTCATGATCATCAAATTCTCACTCGTGAAATTGTGCCAACCCTAAAGCCTTTGGAAGAAATTATCCGGGAAAATGTTTTCTGTCTGGGGGGTAATCGGGACCATGTTCCCGCGTGTCTTTGTTACATGCTCTATTGTGTTGATAACTCCGAAAAGTTCAATCTCGCCTATTATATGGCAAAACGAATGGAGTGGGTCACTAAACAATCTAGGTTAATTCTACCCTATGGTATGCTATTAACCCGTTTGTTTAAATTCGTCATGAATGAGAGTCCTGAGTTGTCAAACGAGTCCTATGTCTTGTACGATCGTGTCATGAATCCTCTTACCGCTCAACAAGAGCGAAAGACTAGAAAGGATCGTGGCACGAGAAGAGGTCGTCACTCCACTTCTTCTTCCTCCGCCTTTGATCAACCATCCTCCTCTCATCTTAACGATGATGATGATGGGAATGGCGAAGGGACCTCGCGTGCAAGCACTCCTTCCCCCATTCGCTTTGTTAACTCTCTAACAAACGACGTTCCTCAAGTCTTTCAAAACCCACTACATGTGACCTCACATGGAACCATGTTTTATCACCCACAACATGTGAAAAATCACTCTTCAACTCGTCAAGTTCAAATTCGAGATGAGCATCGTGGTGGATTAAGGTCAATCGGGAAAGGCCTCAGAAACTTGTGGAAGAACATGAAGAAGTGAGCAATTTGGAAAATTGCTATAAAACATTATTAATCTTATTTACTACCTTATTATGATTAAGTACTTAAACCTATTCTATTTAGTATTAACTTAGAATGTAGTACGGGCAATATAACTTGCCTTGGATGATCATTTCATTTTTATCATCCTAAACCCTTGTTTGCATGCACCTTGATACAATATGGTTACTTATATCATGCTTGATTATCTCTTAATTCATATACCTATATGTGTCTCCTTAATAGAATTTAGAATAGTCAATCTTGTGAATGTGATTGTTAGATATTAGATGATCCCTGGTAAAATAGGATTGACTGCAAAAGGGCGTCTTTAGGAAACCTTTTCTGGACAGATTTTACAAAATTTGAAAAACTGGAAAATTTTTGCTCCTCCAGAAAATGGCCCCCATAAATACTGGGCGGCCCCCTAATATATCTGGGACCGCCATGTAATTATGGGACCGCCATCAGAGTCACGGAAATTTTACTGTGACTACCTGATTTTCTGTGCAGTTGACTATTCTCTTCTCTAGGCCCAGCTAAACTTCCTGCATTTTGCTAAACCACTTTTGGAATCTATCCTCTTAATCCTCATGCTTTGCCACTTCAATCCTATGCTTCCTAATTAAATAAGCCATCCTTCCCACTCTTCTTATCATCTTCATCTTCTTCAAACCATCCTACCATGAATTCCACTCAAGCTTCTTCTTCTAACCCTTCCAAGAAAATCAAACTAACCATAATCCCTCCTAGACAACTATTTGTTAACATTTCTAGTGATGAAGATGTCACCACCACACCTTCTCCTACAACAACTTCTTCATCTCCAACTCCTCCAAATGCACCATCAAAAACTCCATCAACCAATCAAACCTCATCAAGCCAAGAGAACACATCTTCTTCTTTTCAATTAAAACTTCAAATTTTACCACCATCCTCAAATAAACCAACTTCTCCTCAACCTTTGAACCATTTGCTTAAAAACATCTCGGATGTTCCACCTAGAACTTCAAACCCTCAACCACTTCAAATTCATCCTTCTTTGGATATCACACTTTCTTTGTCACCAATCATTCCTCTTGATCACATTCTTGATACTCCATCACCACCTTCACCACAACCACCACCTCAACCACCTCTCATAAGCCATCCTATTTACTTCAACTATCATGACTATCATGGGTCAACTTGTCTTTGTTGCTTTTACAATCTTAATCTTATCTTTTCTCTTAGGGATGAGATGAACCTAATGCTTGCTCACATTGAGTATCTTCTCACCTCCACCATGAATTCACTCTCTCTACCTCACCCTTGAAAACTAGGTCATTGATATGTGAGAAATCACATATCTTTATTATATCCAAAATGGCTCTTAAATGATCAATGCAAATATGCTTGTATTTGTGTATTTTGTTGTTTGTGTATGTGTAGGTACGGAAGTAATGCAGAGTGTTTTCACAGAAAAATGGTCAAAGAAGACCGGAAAACACGAACACGAGAATGGAAACAGTATAAAAGAGCCGGAAGATTGCTATCAATGGTCAACATAGTCAATCCTTGGTCAACATTGGTCAACCACAAGAAGACAAAACACTTGAAAATACCCAAAATACCCCTAATGTTAAACCAAATTCACCAAAAGTCCCTAAACCATAACACCGTTATCTCCTTTTTATAAAAGAGATAACGGTCGTTATCCCTTTATAACTAAACCCTTTTTACTATGGCCCAAACACCTGGCCTAAATCCCTTATTATTAAAACTCAAGCCCTAGTCAAACTGCCAAATACCTGGGTCAAATAAAGATAAAAAAAGAAAAGAAAAGGGCGGGAAAGCCCGTTTTTACTGTTCATATCCTTCTTCGTTTTACCCTGCATC
Organism: Tanacetum coccineum; assembly: GCA_026074375.1. Taxonomy (NCBI): domain Eukaryota; kingdom Viridiplantae; phylum Streptophyta; class Magnoliopsida; order Asterales; family Asteraceae; genus Tanacetum; species Tanacetum coccineum. The sequence goes on from BQNB010146401.1 coordinate 10,982, forward strand.
AAAATCAATCGGGTAAATCCCAATGTCAGCAGGGCTCTAAGATTCGGTACCAAGCCTCTTATGTGGGCAAAAAGAAGAGACACCAAAGCCTCCCTTGGCTAGGAATGTCATGATGGTAATGACACACGTGGATGCAAGGAAACACACAAGGAAGGAAATTTTTGCACTAAAACCTTTGGTAAAGAAGCACAAGTACTTTGACACACGGAATGCCATGCTGGCAATCCGTGTGCTCACTTATTTGATCCAACGGCTTAAACAAAGGATCCAATGATTGGCATTAAAGATAGGGACGTGAATCACAGGCTTGGGAAGGGGGGGGGGGAATAGTTTTATGGGTTTGAAAGAGCTAGAATAGAAGCTTCTCTCTCAGCTATAAATACACGACCTTCTCACTCACAGTTGGGAGATAGAATTTTTTTTACATTTTCAGCTTATAAAATTTAGCTTTTTTGGTCTTTCTTTAAAAATATTTTAGCTTATTGTTTACTTAATGTCATTTCAATTTTTAGTATTGTAATCAGCTGTTTTATTAATAGAAATCAGGTTTCCTTATTATGCTTTTACTTTTCTCAAAGCTTACTTACATATAAGCTGTTACTATTTCATAAGCTTCTAATAAGCTCATCTCAAGCTCATCTAAGTCTCTAAGCTTAGATTGAACTAAATTCAGTCATTAACTTTACTTAAAACTAAAATCAAGTTTAATACCTATGCTATGGATGGATTTGGTTGCTTTGGATGATAAGCTTACCCTGGAAGAGCTTATTGGACTTTACTAGGCTTTCCTTTGATAGCTAGAGCTTGTTTATAGCTCACTTGTGCTTATTCTTAGGCCTTGTTTAGAGAAAGGCTTTGTAAGTTTTTCATTTTTCCTTTTTAAAGCCTTACTTTAAATTTCAGCTTATAGTTGCTTATTGCCTGCTTATTTCTGTTGTTATTAGCTTGTCCCTGCTTATATTTGATTATCAATGCTTAATTTGTTCTTTAGTTAGTTTGGATCTTAGTTTTCATTTATTTTTTTATTTTTTTTATATAAAACTGTCAAAAAACCAAAAAAATATAGAGAGTTGGCTTTATTTAGTTATTAATTCTGGTTTATTTTGTTTATGGAATTTATAACTTTTGTCTGTTTTTAGCTCTATAGTATCTGGTATCTTAGTTTTGAACTCTTATTTGAATTTTCATAAGCTTAAATGATTTTGACTGTGTTTAAAGGGGTGTTTGGCACAGCAGTACTAACTAAGAGTTAGTACTGCTTGTGACATCTTTGTTTCTTAAAACTAAATTTGAAGATCATTTGTAGGTTTGTAAGATTGGATTCTAGGTAGTTTGTTAAGTTTGATTAAGTTTTTATAAGATTTTCTAGTTATACTTTGTATCTGTGATCATTGAGTTAATCCTAGTAGCATATTTAGCTTAAATAGTATCTAGTTGTTATAATTGCTTTAATAGCTCTTAGGTAAGTATTTTAAAAGTGTAGAAATTAGTTCTTTAGGTCTGCACTCATAGTTGTAAGTATTTGTGCAAACTACATCAGATATGAAAATAGAAAAGTTGCCAGTTTCAATTCAAATTATCAGAGGGTAAAAGTCACTTTTAGGTTTTGATTTTTAGTTTACAAATAGAACTTAAGGTAATCTTAATTTGTTTTAGTTTTGTTTGCATTAAAAAGCTCATTTGATTATCTGAATTTAAGGTAAAAAGTAGTTGTTTGTCCTTTCAAATCAAATACAAAACTAAGTATTTGCTGAGTATTCTGTCTGTTTTCAAAGTGCTTTTTCTTTGCTTATTTGATTTTCAAAATGCTTTTTGAAAGTTGTTTTAAGTAGTATTCTAGGTATACTCTTTAGGGAAATAAGCCAAAAGTCCATAAGGATCCTTTAGCTTATTTAAAAATAAGCTCAAAGGTGCCTTTAGGGCCTGTTTGGTTTTCAGTTTTTCTTTAAGTGCTTATTTCTTTCTTTTAGCTTATTGCTTATTGATTTTGCTTAATTCTTGCTTAGATTTTCTTATTAGGTTAGTATAAACCCATTTTAGCTTATTTAGTTTTGCCATAAGCTTATTTGAGCTTATTTGCTTTCTAGTGTGAATTTTAAGTGATTTTAAGCCTTTTAGCTTTTCTGTCTATCTAGCTTATAATTTGTGCTTATTTTTGTTCTTATGTGCTTTTTAGACATAGCTTATTGTCTGTTTTAGCTTATTTGTCATTTTCGTTTGCTTATTCTCTTTAAAAAATGAAAACAGTTAGTTTTTAGGACTTAGTAGTTTTTAAGCTTATTCTGCCTTGTTTAGCTTATTTTAGAGCTTATTTGTGCTTTATAAAAAAAGTGTCTTTGTAAAAAGTGCTTATTTTTAAGTTTTCTAAAAATTTATAAAAAAATGGCCAAAACAAAAACACTTGGGATAGTGGGAAGCCCCGGGTGAGCAAGGCTCGAACCCGGGACCTCTACCACCCTCACCAAGCGTTTTAACCCCACACACTCAACCATTGTGCTACAATAGCTCATCCGGTATACTTTTGCAAAATCTATTAGTTATATACGTTTTAAGGCTTTTAGTATAATAAGTTGTTTTAGCTTATTTCACAGCTTATTTGATAAGCTGTGTTTCCAAGCTTATTTTTCTTAGATTCCTCATTGTTCAAGCTATTTTTCATAATTTTTTCATAATTTTTATAAAACGTTTAGTATTTTTATATTTAATTTTCTTTAAAATCGTTTTTAATTCATAAAAAATTATAAAAAAGTCAAAAAAATATAATTCTTTTTTAGAAAATTTTCTTTTATCATATAGTTCCTAGGAAAAATAGTTTTGCGCGATGTAGGGTTTTTTAATTGTAAAAATCTTCATTTTTTTAAAAAACGGGTTCATTCCCAGTTCACGATTTTTCGTGTTTTGTTTTTAAGCTCAAATCAACTCCGTTTTCATTCTAGTTTTCTTTAATCTTACTTTTTAGTTAATTAGAGTCTATTAAAAGTGAAAAATTCATTTTAGGTTTATTTTTGGAAATTTAGGATTTTTAGTCACCGTTTAGGGTTCCCGTTTTGCGTTTTTAGTTAAAATTTACTTTTCCGTATTGATTTCTTGTAGTTAGGTTTAATTTGCTCACTCTTAGTATTTTAAAAAACAAATCATCTTCGAACCAATTCAATTCATTGTCTAAATAACAAACGAGGTCTCAATTTTATAAATCTTTGGGAAAACGACCCGGTAATCACTTACCGGTTAAAATGTGTAGTATTTTTGTAAGATTTTTCCTACTACCTTTGTCCTCAAGGGTAGTTTTGGAATTTTTTATACTTTGGATATTATTACATATATAATTGACCATCAATCAATTTTTGGCGCCGCTACCGGGGATTTGTGATTAAGATTCCTTCGTTTGCAGTTTGTTGATCGTGATTTGGAGAACCTTTCGTCTTCGAAAGTTACGCTTTTAAAAAAAATCAAAAATAAAAATAATTAAAAATACAAAAAAGTCAAAATATATTTTTCTTTTCTTTTTAGTATAAGGTAAGGGAAAAAAAAATTCTTTTCTTTTTAGTATAAGTAAAAGATTAATAAGAAAAGTACAAAAATATTTGCTCTTCCGGATTTTTCATTTTTTTTTCTCGTTAATTTGTGAATATAAAACTTTACAAAGTTTGTAAAAGAACACCAACAAATAATACCTTCAACTGAGGTATTATCCATCAATAAGTTCCCGAACCAAAGATTAAATTTTTTTATCGTTTGTGTCACTAACGAAAAAGGCGCACCTCTTTTGTAAAATTTATTTTACTTAAGAGAGTTACCCTAAGTTTGTTGATTATTCGGTGAACAAAAATATTTCCTTTTCTCATTTCTTTTATCATTTCAGTTGCTTGTTTAGTGCATGCGCACTAGAAATTCCATTTTTCCAAATAATTCAAACGTAACCATTCCGAGACGTCGAAATAAAGGACGTGTTCCAAACATAGTTGAACCCGAGAGTCGTACTATCGTTGCACCAATGGCAAAAACGTACAATGGAAGAGCTGCTCCGTGCACCCACGGAAGGATATGGAGAAGCTATCGTTTTACAAGAAATTAATGCGAATCATTTTGAAATCAAAATGAATTTGTTACAACAAGTTCAAGCTAACCCGTTTCACGGATATGAGAAGGAAAATCCCCATGCTCATATTAATAGTTTCAAAAGGATTACCTCGACTCCATGATTTAGGAATGTGCCAAACGATGTGATTAAGCTAATGATGTTTCCTTATTCACTCGAGGGGGCTGCTAAAACTTGGTACGAGAAAGAACCTCCTAATTCAATTTTGACTTGGGAGGATCTCGTTACCAAATTCGTGAATCAAATTTTCCCTCCTTCGAAGACCACTCACTTAAAGAATAAAATCTCTCATTTTACCCAAAAATTTGATGAGTCTTTTAGTGAAGCGTGGGAACGATTTAAGGAAATGCTTAGAGCTTGTCCCCACCATGGATTTACGGAGTTAACTCAAGTTGATTCCTTCTATAATGGTTTAAACGACAACGATCAAGACTCCTTAAATGTCGCGGCGGGTGGAAATCTTTTGAGTGAGATGACTAAAGAAGCTTTGAATATAATTGAGAACAAATCAAAAGTGCGTTATTCAAGAAACAAATCAAATGCTTCTAGGATAAATACTACTTCTAAGGAAAGTGATAGTAAGACGGATGAGAGAATTGATAAGCTTGCGGATCAACTTTCGACCTTAGTCGAGATTGTTTCTAAGAAAGTTGTCACTCCAGCTCCGGTTAAAGCGGTTGAGGAAACTTGCAATACTTGTGGTGGTGCCCATTCTTGGTATAATTGTCCGACTACCGATAACAATCAGGCTAGTGTTTGTGCGACCACGGGTACTTACAATCAAGTTAATCCTCTGAACCGTGTTAGTAATCAAATGGCACCACCAGGTTTTGCTCCGGTGCAAAACAATGTTCAAAATAGGTTTAATCAGAATCAAGTTCATGGGAATAATTTTAATCGGGGAAATTATTTTCATGGAAATCAAGGTTTTCAAGCTCAAAATAATCATGCTCTAAATCTTCAAAACCAACCTTTTCAAGAGCCTAATAATCAAGTTCAACAAGAGTTTTCAAATTATTTTTCAAGTTACAAGAGAAATAACGATCAAATGTTGAGGAACATGCAAAATCAAATCAACTCGTTGAAAGGAGACCTTAAGAATGAAATTCAAAACACGATAAAATCTCAACAAGCCGTAATGATGAATCAACAAACTACTTTTCAAAATAATTTGCAAAACCTGATTTGTGGATTGTTTCAAAACCAAGCCTCAACTTCGGGTACAATTCCGAGTAATACCGTTCTGAACCCGAAAGGTGAGATGAAAGCGATCACTACTCGAAGTGGTGTTGCTTACGAGGGACCCTCGATTCCTACTAATCCTTCTCCTAAAAAGGTAGTGGAACGAGAAACCAAGGAGACAACGGATAAGGAGCAAACAAATTTCCAAGGAAGTACCAACCCTTTATAACCCAAGCCCAAAACTAAAACACCTGGCCCAATCCTTTTGTTATAAAACCCGAGCCCAAGTCAACATATCCCAAACCCTGTGGTCAAACA
>BQNB010146402.1:0-16580 GCA_026074375.1 Tanacetum coccineum
CCACTAGGTTGTGGATCATTGGAAGGTGTTGGCACACTTTCCTCATGCTCTGCCTCATCTTGAGCAATCTCTAGCTCCTGTCTCTGAACCTTCTTAGATGGTTTATCCTTCCTGGGTTGGGAAGATGAATATGGTTGATCAATAATGGGTATTGGAGTGGAATCTGTTGGATGATCTGAATCCTCACCCATTTCTTCAACAGGTTGAACCATCATGGTATCAAATAAAGGTGTTATTCTCCTAGAGAAATCCTTTCCTGTCCTCTTCATATTTGCAAACACTGTCTTTGTGTGAAAGGGATTAACAAAAATCTTCTTGTGTGTTGACATATTACCCAATTATTGATTAATGAAAACTTGGAGAAAACGTGGATACAACAAGAATTTGACTCCACCATCCAAGTGTTTCACCATTGCATCAAAGATATACTTAGACAGATTGAACTTCTGATTAGATTTTTTTTTATTTATTTTTTTTTTGTTTTTTTTATTGGCCAAGCATGATCAACGAAGCCTAAAATACTGAACTCATTCCATGCAGTGGATTTAGCACTTAACGCATTGAAGTAATATATTAGAATGGAAATACTTTCCACTGAGGAGAGAAAAAGGCTTAAACAAGTAATCTTTCGAGAAGGCTTTTCATACCCATACGCGCCAATTCTTCAAAGATAGTAGCAGTTGGAAGACAATCATGTATCCCTCCGCCCTCTGCATCATCAAGAGAAGATCTCTCCTAATGCTTGACACCGATTGTTAAGGTAACAATAACCCAATCTTATCAACTATTGGCTTTGTATCTGTCGCACTCCATTAACTGTCTGTACCTTGGCAGTTGCCCAAAATTGTTCAATGCAAGATGTGTAGATCACCGGATTGACTGTTAAAGCATATGAAACAGAACTTGCCTTCAAGAAATCAATTATCTCTGCAAACCTATCACTTTCTTTGGGGTTTTCCAAGAACGCGACCACATTGTGTGTTTCATCAAACTTAGGGCTTGTCATAATGATGAACTCGATGATCAAAGATGAAAATTGAATTAGGGTTTATGGTTTGAAAGTGTTTGAATAAGTGAAATCGAAAAAAGAAGTAAATACACCCTTAACTAAGTATTTATAGAATCACCCTCAACAGCAGAAACTTGAACTGGCAGTATTTACATACGCTTAACAGCAGAAACCAATACAGACAGTGTAACACCCCCAAAATGGGTCGCAGCGGAATATGGGTTGGCGAGTGTTACTTCATAGATCAATAGCACAAGATAAGAGAACGACCTCTATATGAGTCGTTAAAATTGATACATTGGCTTAAATAGACTTGTTTGTTACAATAGCCGAAGCTTAAATAGTTCATCCATGAAAAGTAAAGATTTTAAGACATAACAAATATTCCCAAAATGTAATGCATCCAAATCTTTATAGTAATGACTCCAATGATGACACCAATTATCCATGTTTCTCTACCTTATTGACCTGAGAAAAACATGCTTTAAACGTCACATAAAGTTGGTGAATTCACAGGTTTAGTAAGTTTATAAAGTAGACCACAAGAATTCAACAGTAAGACATGTAACACAAACAAACTTAAAAGTAGTTACGAAGTGTCACTAAGCCATGACACCGAAGCTGACATATATGTATGCAATTAATGCAAATGGCCCATGTAGATGTTCAAACATCCGCAAATCCAAATTGTTCCGACATTATACGTTCATTGTTTCAGTATAGGTCGAAACTGATGAGCGCTACTCACCCGAACGGGGATGTCAATCCCAAATAGATCTATTCATAACATTCCGGCTCCTAGCCCCCCCCCCCACTAGCAATTTGATCAGTTCATGAAAAGTGGGCAAAAGTGGGTTCGCGACCTTAGGCCAACTCGTAATATGTTTAAAAGAGTACTTGCGTCCAAATGTAAAACAATGCATGTTTCTCACCCCAAAGTGGTAAAACAATATAATTGTATAAAAGCGGGGCTATGAACTCACCGTAAGTGAATGATTGATTATCTAAATCAAAAAGTGAATCCTCTCGGCAATTTGAATGCAACCTAATTAATTATAGGTCCTTATTAGTTAGTATTTCCATATAAGTAAAGACATCAACATGGGGGTATGTAAGCTACGGCCACCACCTAATATTTTTTATTAACTTATTTAAGTTTAAAACAATAATTAACACGTACTTTGTTAAATAAACGTATATATACTGTACTCGTAAAGAAGAAATAATATTTTTATTAATTAACACATCGTTGTAAAAATGTTGATTAATAAATAAACTTTTAATTATTAAATTAATTGTTTTATAAAAGATTGTACAAAAATAAAAGTAATGCGCGCGTGTTTTAATACTTCTTATCTTTATCGTTTCGACTCTGTTTCATACGTTTCTTATGTCCACGTCTTCGTATTAAAATAATTCATTAAAACATCATGTTTAAAGTATAAGACCTGATGAACAGTAACTTTTACTGTTCATCACAGTTTATATAAATTATTTTTATAAAATTAAATACGTGTAACTTGTTTAAATCATAACTCGTTCGTTATAGCTCCGTTTCTCGAGATCCTATGTTCATTGGATTAGTATTAAGAAAAATTCATCAAAATATAAATTTTATACAATAAACCACTGATGAACAGTATCTTTTACTATTCATAACAGTTTATAAAAATTGTTTTTATAAAATTAATTTATATAAAACTTTGTAAACTACTTAACTAGTTTCGTTATAATTCCTTTTTCGAGATCTTAATGTCCCGTGGGTTCGTATTAAGGAAATTTATCAAAATATTATATTTATACAATTTATACCCCTGATGAACAGTAACTTTTACTGTTCATCACAGCTTATATAATTATTTTTATAAAGTTAATAATATATAACTTGTAAATGTCGTAACTTGTTCGTTATAATTCCGTTTTTCGAGTTCCTTACATGCTCACGATCCTTGTAATTAGCACTATTTTTATAAAATATAAAACATAGGGTTTGTAATTCGAATTCCAACAGTAGGTACTTAAATAAAATTAGGGTTTTCAATTTAATAAGCTAGTTTGTAATTATTTTTACTTAAAGATCTTGTACCGTAATTTCACCAAGTGTTGTACCATATATTTCATATGTATTTAGTCCTTTAAATGTCCATGTCCTTTGTCCATATGAAATCATCATATACTTTATATAACTTTAAAATAAAACTAGGTGGTGATTAACTAATGCAACAAATATGTATACAATAGAAAATAAATAAACGAGTATTGAAAACTTTGTTAAATAGACCTATATAAGAGTCAAGTAAGAATGAAGAACACAAGATTTAAAACCCCAATCAAGTCCTCAAAATCAAAACCCTACTCAAGAACACCCTAAATATTTTTTCCTCTTGATAAATCCTTTGTTAAACCCCGAATCAAGCACCCACACCTGGAGTATTCTTAGGTATCCTTAGAATGAACATTGAATCACTCTCTGGAATACCATGGTTGAAAAAAATAAAATGAACCGAATGAGTGCTTGTATGCTTGGAATACATGTAAAAGAAATTTATATGAAAACCCTAGCTCTATATTTTTGAGCCGTGGGTTTGTATGGTGTGGGGAGAGAGTTTTATGCTTTGATTTGCTTGCAAATGGGAAGTGTGAGAGTGAGATAACATAAGACATTCTATTTATGGAACTTGGAAGGTGTAAAACAACCTAGGACTAAACCATGGGGTGCTAGGTGGTTTAGGGTACATGTTGTAAGACTTTGGAAGACCTCTCCTCCTCCCCATGCATAGGAATGGCTCACATTGAAGCCAAGGTACTATGATGTGCCAATTTCTAGATACTTGCATCCATGGTACTTGTGTAAGGTTTATAACATGTGTATGATAAGAGTTAGTGGGTATTTTGTGTTTATTTCTTGTGTAAACACACTAGGTCCGGTTTTTAGGGAGTTATAAGTAAACAAAATAAGTTAATTTTAGGTATTGGGTATAAGAGTGGGTATTTGTTTGAGTGTAGATGGGTAAAGGTGCTTCCGGGTATGTTCGAATGTAATTTATTGCGAAACGTAAGCGTTTTACGTAACCAACAAAAATAAATAATGAAAAGTTATAAATTATACTCCTAATAATCATATAACACTTGCTTGATGTAAACTTTAATTTGTTTGATGTCCGTTTACATTGCACGTTGATTTTTAGTTTACGCGATTTAACTATAAGATAATAATTAAAAGCGAACGCGTAAAACTTTAAAAATAAATAATGGAATTAATTAAAGTTGTAAATAACCTGAAAATGAGAAATGTTACAGTCTCCAACTGTTAGAAGAGCCTTGTCCCCAAGACTCAAGTCGCGACACTTGGCGAAGGTACGGGTTTAGCAAAAAGGTACGGATACTTCTTCTGAAATTGGTCCTCGCGTTCCCAGGTGAACTCAAGACCTCTCTTGGAGTTCCATCAGACTTTGATGATCAGAATACAATTTTTCTTTAATCGCTTGACTTCACGATCCATAATCTCCACCGGTTCTTCAACGAATCAGAGTTTATCATCAATGTGCATTTCATCTAACGGGACTGCCAATGGCTCGTCGGATAAACACTTCTTTAGATTGGATACATGAAACGTGCTATGAACCCTGCTTAACTGTTGGGGAAGTTCGAGTCTATAAGCAACGGTTCCCACTTTCGCTAACACCTTGAAAGGTCCAATATATCTCGGGTTCAACTTCCCCCGTTTGCCAAAATGTATGACCCCTTTTCAAGGCGATACCTTTAGCATCACTCGGTCACCAATTTGAAATTCTAAAGGCTTACGCCTTACATCGGCATTACTTTTCTGGCGATCACGAGCATCTTGAATTCTTTGCTTAATTTGGACAATCTTCTCGGTTGTTTCATGAATAAGTTCTGGACCGGTGAGCTTAGCATCTCTGACCTCGGCCCAACACACAGGTGATCGACACTTTCGGCCATAAAGTGCCTCGAATGGGGCAGCTTTAATACTAGCATGATAACTATTGTTGTACGAGAATTCGATCAGCGGTAAGTGTCCTTCCCAACTGCTCCCAAAATCTATCACGTAAGCGCGTAACATATCTTCGAGGGTTTGAATGGTTCTTTCGCTTTGTCCATCAATCTCTGGATGGTATGCCATACTCATATCCAGCCGAGTACCCATAGCCTTCGGAAATGATTTCAAAAAATTTAACGTAAACCGGGGGTAACGATCACAAATGATTGAGACTGGTATTCCATGCCTTGTGACCACTTCTTTCAAGTACAGTCTTGCTAGTTTGTCCATAGAGTCAGTTTCCCTCATCGGTAAAAAGTGTTCAGACTTAGTGAGTCGGTCTACAATTACCCATATGGTGTCGTTTCCTCTTTGCGTCCTTGGGAGTTTGGTGACAAAATCCATGGTGATATTGTCCCACTTCCATTGAGGAATCTCTGGTTGTACCAATAAGCCAGATGGTTTTTGGTGTTCGGCTTTGACTTTTAAACACGTCAGGCACTTGCTAACATAGGTGGCAATGTCAGCTTTCATGTTAGGCCACTAGTATAGTTGCTTCATGTCTTGGTACATATTATCAGGATCCGGATGAACGGAATATTTTGACTTGTGAGACTCATGCATAATTAGAATCCTTAGATCACCATAGCACGACAACCAACTCCTGTTATTCAAACACAGTTTTCCGTCCGCACACGGTCCTAACTTCTGCTTTATCGACTGAAAAGCTGCTTCTTCTTTGTCACCCTAATCAAACTTGACCTTCCTTTGAGTAAGCCTTTCTTATTAGTAAGCATGGTCTAAATTAACACAAGGCCGATCTTTGGGATCACCTCGAATGAAACTTTGTACTTTAACTATCAAATCTAAATAAAAGTGACTAATCACTGTTGCAGGTTTTTAGGCGTATTCCCCCTTCTTTAATGGATTAGTTTTGAGATTCATGTGAAACCCTGACTGTCCATCTCGTGAACAAGAAACTGTTCGGTTTATGAATAAGCTAGCATTTCTCATTTAGATAGGGGTGTTGTGCAGTGCGCAAGCAGGTGTTGCGCTAGTGCTTTAGCATGGCTGCCGACCAAAGGATGATTAAGGGGTTGTGGGTATGTTTCTTCTTAGCATTGTGTGTCACGTGCTGCTTTGTGGGGGGGTCTCGTTGGTCCTCTGTTCGAGTCTAATTTATGATCTTGTTTTGTAGATATATCGTTCATCTGATATTAGATAGGTGGACAAACATACATTTTTTTTTAAATTGATTTTGCGATGATTCAACTTGTGACATTTTATTATTTTTTTATTGTATATTTGAACCAAAAATATTATATTTATGATGTATTTGACTTGTGTATCTTTTGACATACTTAATATCATAAATTAATTCCAACATTATAAATCAACTATATATTTTAATATCTTGTAATTTAATAACAACACTCGATTTTTGAAACATATTAAGCAGGTAACAGATGTAGTTTAGGGTACAATTACCGAAATGGTATAACTTGAAATTCATAATGTCCATATTAAGTTTTGAACATAGTCTTCGAAATGTCTTCTTCTCGAACCCTTAGTTGATACTAACCCAATCTCAGGTCGATCTCCGAGTAGACACTCGACCCTTGTATACACCACCCAAGATTTTTCATCCACGGTATTTTCCTCCTTAGTTGTCTCAACTTAATCGTTCAAGTTTCAAATTTATTATGGGGATCAAGGTTTAAACCCTAATGCTCTTATCTATTCCTTTCGACTTAAAGCGTTAGTTTTAACGTTCTCCTCTCCAGGGTGATAACGGACTTCATACCTATGATGGCTTTACAGGTTGATTGGTATGAGGTGGCGGAGGAGGTGGCAATTGAGACGATCCAGAAGTTCCAGAAGCTCCTGAAGTTCCAAATGGACCTGCAGGTGGTGGAGGAGGGGGTGGCTGATGTAGAGGTGGAGACCCAGGTGGTGTTTTTGGTGAATCATGTCTCTTTTTCTTCTTTCTTCGTGCTTCAGCCAAATCAGTTAGGAGCTGGTCAGAGTGATCACGGTCCATTGACTTCTCCAGAGCTTCGTACAGCTTCTTGTGATCTTCATGAGCTTTGTAGGAGTTGGTTTCCCACATGCGGTGTTGAAAGAATCTCTTGCATGTCAAAAGGGCTTTTATGGCAAATCTCTTAAAAGCTCGATCCCGGTGTGGAGCTTGAATATAGCCAGTCACAGATCCGTACCAAATTTCATCCACTGCTTTGCTCACCTGATGGGGAATGTCAAGATTCTCCAATTTGTACAATCTGGACCCATGTTTATCCATCCTTTCCTCCAGGGATAAGTTGTCTTGTATCAGATCCGCAATATGTTGTTCAAGCTCACCGATGCGCTTTATCAGATGGATCTATGGTGCTGTGTGTGGTTGGGTGTAAAGGAGAGTTTTTATTGTACGTTGTTGTTGTTTGGATGATGGGTTGCGATTGCTGGTAGTGGCCGATGTTCATTAGGAGAATCGGGTCTAGAAATGAGATCAATCACCGGTGATGTCATAGGAGGGATTGCAGGCGTGTGTTGATGGATTGTGACAGACACCATCGATTCAGCTTTGGTTTCTGCATTTGTCTTCTCATTTTCAGCATCAGAAGGTTTATCATTGAAGAATTGATCGCCAAAGATGAAGTCTTTAGCAAGGTGTTGTAGAGAAGACAAGGTCCCTGTAGAGCTAGCAGGTTCCTCAAGGAAATCCACCTGTTCGTCACGTTTAGCTTGAAATCTCTGACCTTAGGGTAGGCAGTTGCAATGAACCCTTCATCCATTTGCTCAGGGTTTTGTTGGGTTGAAGCATTAGTGGCCTCAAAGTCCATGTGTTCAAGGTTTGGTCCAGCATGAACAACATGACTTGATTGAGGTTGAGACTCTGAATCATCACCAGGTTTTGATCCAGCCTGGCTTTGACTTGTTTACCAGGGTTTAGCTAGCCTAGCCTTCATCTTGAGCTTCAGGATTAATCTCAGGAGATACATCATCATCAGATTATGTCTCACTATTAGTCAGTCCAAGTTCAGCATATAATGAAGAAGATTCTTCATGACCCGAGGGTTCAGTTGGTGCGGGAGTTTTATGAGTTTGCGCCTCTGAAAGATAATCTGATCAGAGGGCTCTTTTTCTTTGGGAGTCTGAAGGTTGAGTAGAACTTGAGAACTTGTTCTTCACCGACTTTCTCTTTCCCCTTTCCCTGTACCTCTAGGAGCGGTTGAAATTTTCCAGATTCAGGTTCTCTGATCACCACCGATGGAAGTGGACCCTGATGTGCAGCGTGAACATCTTTTAAACTTTCTTCCACTGCCTTTTGCATATCAGCCTCTTTATCACCAAAACTTGTGGTGCATTCACTAGAAACACCTTCATCTACGAACTCATCTACCAACTGAAGAGAGCTCTTTTGCGTTCGCTTCTTTATCACCTTACCAGCTTTAGGTCGTTTGGCTAGAGATGGTGCCTTAGAAGACTCCTTGACCAGTTTACGCTTTTTACTTTGGTCTTTCTTGAAGGGTTCATTGCAACTGCCTACCCTAAGGTTCAGGAGAATCTCAAGCTAACGGTTGAAGAACAGGTGGTTCTTGAGGAACCTGCTAGCTCTACAAGGACCATGTCTTCTCTACAACACCTTGCTAAAGACTTCAGCTTTGGCGATCAATTCTTCAATGATAAACCTTCTGATGTAGAAAATGAGAAGACAACTGCAGAAACATAAGCTGAATCGATGGTGTCTTGTCACAATCCAGAGACGGAGGGATTCTACCCAGGGACAATCCACTAGTAGGTATAGATGTTCCTAAGTATGAATTACAAATGGAGTATCGGAGAATTAGAGAATTTTTAGTACGGACTGAGATGGAGCTAGTACTGGAACATACCCAACAAGGTACTAGTAATGAAATCTCAGTATGCACTGAAGGGGTTGAAGAATGAAAAAGAAATGTTAGGATAAAGGGTGAAAAGAAAGCAGCCCTTCTTAAACATTAGGCAGAAACCGGGTCAATACATATGCTGTCAGAATCACATGTTGATTGTCGGACATTGAAGATAATAGTATTCATGGGACCCAGTAGTTGATAAGCTGCACAACCCTCCCTAGCACACTCAAGATCCCTCAAGGATTCTTGTTTCCATTCTCATGGAGAGAAATTTCAATTTTTATCATCTCTCTCACTCCGAGTTAGATGATATTGAAAAGGTGGTAGTCTGCTCCAGCCTCCGACTACTTAAAACCAAAAATGCACTATTGAGTCTAGAGCCATGAGATCATCTACATATCTCGCTAGGACACTAATTCAACTTACATTTGTTATTCACACACTGTGAATAACAAGTAATATATCTAGAGTCCTACGCATAATCCTCGTGGTATTGCCAGAACATCCAAGTGATACGTAAGTACTCACAATGAAGATGGAAATCCTTCTAGAGCCAATATCAAACAAGCTCTTGGTAGGTGACATGTGAGATCTATTATGGATCAAACGGTGACAAATAGAAAGAAAAGCAACGGATGGTGCGATTTCTTAATGAATCAAACTTTTTCAGGAAGTGAAATTGACGAGTATGTTTTTGGAACAACCTTTCGATGTGCACAAACAACTGATTGTTCGAGCACATTGGATTGGTATTTATCTTTCAACCAAATGTGTTTCTGATTTTAAAACCGTGAAAATTGTGTCACAAAAACGCTTTTGAGTGACACACTGTTAGACTCCAATTCTTATTGAGTCGAACATGGAGCCTCGGTCACTCTTACGATGGAGCTTCGGTATTTAATTAGTTAATGTTGTAGAACAGGATAATATCGGGAATCGGGCTCCGATAGCTTAATTAATATCTTATGTGTTTTTGGGTTTAATCCCAAACAAAACCGAGCCCGGGTCCTAGTAAATATCCCGCGAGTCAACATTAAATGTATAGGGGTATATATATATTTAGATATTTTCTAAATATCTAAATATATATAGATATTTTCTTATTTGAAAATATCTAGTTTTTTATTAATTTTCATATATCTAAATTTCTTTTTTCTCTCCTCTCTCTCTCTATTTTCGTCTCTCTCTCTCTCCTTCTCTTTTCTTGATTCGTGGTTCGGGTTATGAAGTGAAGTGGTAAATCGGGAACCTACATTTGGTATCAGAAATGTGTCTTTAATGCCAATCATGACGCTTGTGTAATAAAATTCCTAAAAGAAGTCAACTCGCGTGCTAAGGTTCCATCCAATAAGACAACAAACAGAAACAAACCCGTAGAGCAATAAGGGTTGCAACGAAACCTAAAGACAGATCCCAAAAGGACATAGGTTTTCAATCAACAAGTTAACTGTGCATGAGAAAAACATAACAAGTCCTTAGGTCTTGTCTTAGGTGGAACCAAGGGTAGGAATTCTCAAGACTGTTTGTCTTAGATGGGTTCCAACAGGAAAGACATTCGCTCTAGCAAACAAAGGTTGAAAGTGACCCAAATGGGTTCAAATGCAGATACCCTAACAATATATAAGCGAACAAGCTACTTATTGTCAGTTAGGTACTCTCGTAAGTACTAAGGTACATCTTTCATTCCTACAGAGGAAGGACTCAGAGTTTGGTTGCGAAAAGAAAGTATATCTCATAAACAGGGGCTACAAGGAATTTTGATATGATGATCACATTGATGTTTCTGAACACAGCAGTTCAAAGCCTTCGGTCGATCAAGTTCAATGATGTTTGAACACAGAAGTTCAAGCCTCGGCCATCAATGTCTAATGATGTTTGAACACAGAAGTTCAAGCCTCGGTCATCAATGTTCAATGATGTTTGAACACAGCAGTTCAAGCCTCGGTCATCAATGTTCAAATGATGTCTGATCACAACAGTTCAGACCTCGCACCACAACGACAAGAGATGTCTGTTGAAAATGTCGCTTCAGGCCTCGTTCCTCAAGGACAAAAGGCGTCAGATTATGACAACTCTGACCCCTTGCCCCATGACAAAAAATTGGTTCCTTCAGCAGAAAGACAGATTGTCAAACAGGTTAGAATTTCTCTTCACGTCCTTTACTTGAAGAATATTACAATCCAACACACGATCATAGGGAGGAAAACAACAATTGATCATAGCACCGAATGCATATATATTTCAAAACTGGAATTATTTTGTCAGAACTGTATTACCAATTAGTGATATGTTTTCAAAAAGCCCTTCCTGAGGATCGGTTTAAGTATCTTGTCAGAAGGATTGGTATGAGATGTTTGACTCCAGCTGAACTGGAGGTTCTGACAAATGAGCCTGCTTGATATCATCATCAAACATCACCATGTACATATTTTTGAGAAAAGCAAAATACAAAAATATAAAACTTCAAAAAGAAAATACAGAAGCAGAAAATCAGAAAATTTTCAAAAGAATTCTTTCGACATGTCTCTTGTATCGATAACATTTACGTGCTTAGAAATGTCGATTAACATTGGAAGGGTTTTGTGTACATGGAAGTTTCGAGTTCAAGCGAGAGTTTTCAATATAGTTGCAAAACATGTCATTTCTAATTTTCTAAATGGCTTATGTGCAAATGTCAGTACATAACCCGGACTTCAAATAAAGGAAGGTTTATAACTTATCCTCACAACGAGAAAATTAATGTTTCTCGGTCTTGAGCTGTTCTTACAAGACATTCAATGTTTTTAGCTCAAGAAAAAGGATAGTGTACGTTTCAGTGCGCTTATCCTAACAGTTAGAAGAGAAGTCCTCTAACATTTGGTTTTTCAAAATGTTGAACACAATTTTTCAAGAATTTCTCACTGACGATTCATAATCTTTCAAAATTGTGTGTTCAACACTCCATCCCTCACAATGTTTTCAAAAGACAACAATTTCTTAATTGGTCCTATTTTTGAGGGGGAGTTTTTCGAAAAACAAAGTTTTAATGTTCTTGGATACATCATCAACGACCATTCTTATGTATTCAAAACATTATCAAAATGTTCCAAACCATTCATGCTGATAATATTTTCTCCCACAGATTTTTAAAGACATATTTTAATCACAAGGTATTTCAAAAACTAAGTGTTTATTATTTAAAATAAGGGGAGAAGCATTCAAACGACCTCCGTTTTTATTCTAGTTTTTTTTATTTTTCAAATTAACTTAATTAGAATTTAATTTTGATTTTTAATTTAATTTAGCATTTATTTTCTTAATTTTTAGTATTTAGGTTTCCCGATACCTGATTCTGTTCCCCGTATTTTAGTATAGATTTAATTTTAGGATTTCCCTATAACTAATTTTGTTTCCCGTAGTTTTTAAGATCCCCATTTCCTATATCTGTTTCCCGTAGATTAAATTAGGTTTTATTTAATTAATTTTAGTTGTAATTATATCAGTGTTTCCATCATATCTAAATATTCTCCATCATTCAATTTCTCATCAAACCAGGATTACCTTCAATTGCAGCCTCGTTGGGACATACGACCCGGGAATATCTCTTCCGGAATCTTTTTATCATTGATTCTATCTTGTGTATTTTATCCTTTTGTGGAATTTGACCTTTTGCCTTGGTCAAGGGCATTCGGTTAGGATCTGTATTAGGGTTGCTATATAAGTATATACTAAGCTACGAACCAGAGATACACACATTATCTATTGACATCTCACTCCGAGATTGTTGATATTGAATAGGTGGCAAACTGCTCCAGCCTCCGAGTACTAAAACCAAAATGCACTAATCGAGTCTAGAGCCAAGAGATCAATAAAAATCTCGTTAGGACACATTCCATTTCAAACACTTGTTGAACATCATCAGGTTCACAAGCTGTTATCAAGAGTCCTACGCAATATCATTGTGATATTTGCCAGAACATCCGAGTGATACTATAAGTATTCACAATGAAGATGGAAATCCTGCTTGAGCCAGCATCAAACAAGCTCTTGGTAGGTGACTTGCGAGATTCTATATGAATCAAACTTGTGACAACTGGATATCGATTTGGTCCAGTAAATGAATTGACGGTTGATGAATTTTGATAAAAACATGACACTCTCGATGTGTTACAAAAACACTTTAACGAGTGACACGTCGATTGATTTTCAAATCAATTTTCTCGTTTATCACTAACGTAAACCTGCAGGTCAAACGGTGGTAACGGCAACCTCAATCCCATTCAAATGCTCAATCTACGAAGACATACTATCTAGAAAGCTTAAGATTTAAAGACAAAGACTTCCGCAAACTCTGATTTAAAGCTTTTAAGATTAGGCATTATATGAGAATGTTGGTAAAAGACACAAGATCGCAAGATGGCATAGACGATAAAGACAATGACAAAGGCTCAAAGTCTAGATCGCAAAGCATGAAGGAACAAACCTACAACAAAGAACAAAGAAAAAGACCAAGACCACATGAGCTTAAACGACAAAAGCAATCTCATTTATCTCATGAAGGAGTGTCATCAATGAACTCACTTCGAGGGAGATTGTTAGCCTCAAAAATATTGAGCCGAACAGGAAGTTCGTTCATTACGTGTACGAGTCTCGGTCGTTTAATTAGTTAATGTTGTAATAGTATAATATCGGGAATTGGGCTCGATAGTTAATCTAATATTGTATATGTTTCGGGTTTAATCCCAAGCAAAACCCGAGCCCGGGTCCTAGTTAAATATCACGCGCGTCATTTAACGCGACGAGGTATATAAACTCTTTTCTATTTAGAAAAGAGTTAGTTGTTCATTTCTAATATTATTTCCTTTTCTATTTTCTCTCAATTATCTCTCTCTCTCTCCTCTTTCTCTCTCTAAAAGATCAACTCGCTTTCTTTCTCTTTTCTAGTTCGACTCGTGTATGTTATATGTTATGAAGTGATTACGGGATCCTACAGTATTTGAGACCAAAAATAAAGTCAAATAATGTATCCCATAGCGAGCTATGTAAATGAGTATGTAAACCAATTTGTAATCAACCATGTAAATGCATTTGCAAACAAGCATGTTCTCACCCCAAAAATATATGTAAAACCAGTAAAACATGGGGCTATAAACTCACCTCGATGTAGAAGAACGATTGGCAGAAATGCACATACTAAGCATAACATGAACGGAAAACCAGAACGGCTGGACCAAGAAGTTGCGGTTTATCTTAACGGCTATGACCCACTAGCCTAGGATAGTGTATTTGGGTTTTCCGATAGATGATTAGATCAACGCGACATGTTGATAAAAGATTTAGATTTAAAGTTGTAATAGATTGGTGGTTGGTTAAATAAAATAAATCGAAAGTAACACAAAGTATGTAATATATTCCGTATATATTACATATGAAAAATAACAATTATATAACTCATACCGTGAATTATATAACAAAGACAAACAATCCAAAGATTAATATGAAATATATAATACTTTGCGAGTATTATATAAGAGATGCGAGTAAATAATTAAACCAAACAGTTTGACACGTTTTCAAAAATCACCACTTAATTAAATAAAAGTTCTTGCATAAATGTAAACGTAAGTTTTAAGGTTACAATTTATGTTAAACGATGTCTGTAAAGCTTTAACAACCGTAATGATGTTATCTTCTAGTCGGGAATTATAAAACAATATTTTATAATTTAGTATATTGTTTCCTTGACGGGTTGTAGCTAAGATAGTTGTCTCATTTGTAAAAGTATAGTTTTCGTTCGTTTGTCGGGTTATTGCATAATAATGAATTAACAATATTAAAACTGTATAACTTCATCTTTTATCGGTTTTTCTAAGATAATAGAAATTATAAAGAAATTTATTAAGTATAGTAGTTTATAGATCTTTCTGCATGACCTGTTCGTTTATAAAACGTTTCCCATTTTTACAAAACTTAATGTTTTTCCCCTTTTATCAAACTATGTTGCAATATACTCGCGTGATCAATATAGATAATTAGACGAAATCAAATAATAATATATAACATGTTTATTTAATCATTAACCACCATTTAATCCGGTTTTATATTTATAAGATCTTACGATATATTTATTAATTGATTTATATAAATCAAACACACCCTAAAGGTTGTTTTCTGCTCACCCAAACACACCTCTTACGGTTTTCTACTCACCCAAACACACCTCTTACGGTTTTCTGCTCACCCAAACACACCTCTTACGGTTTTTTGCTCACCCAAACACACCCTTATGTGTTTCTACACAATCAAACGCACCTTATACGTTTTCCTGCACAACCAAATGCACCTTATACGTTTTCTTGCACAACCAAACGCACCCTAACTGTGATTCTGCTAATCCAAACGCACCCTTGGTGCTGTTTCCATCAAGCCAAACACACCCTATACATTTTCTGTCAAAACTAAACGCACCCTATGTGGTTTAAGAAAACCCAACGCACCCTATGTGGTGTTAAACCCGAAACCAAACGCACCCTATGTTGTTGTAAGTACAAAGAACCAAACGCACCCTGCTGGTGCAAAGAAACCAACGCACCCCTTTCGGGTGACATAAAACCAACCGCACCCTGTTGGTGCAAAACAAAACCACACGCACCTTTGGTGCTTGAAAAACCGAACGCACCCTTGATGTGGGTTTAAAACCGAACGTACTCTTAGGGTGGTCTAAAACCGAACGCACCCTTGTTGGTAGTTTAAGAAAACCACACGCACCCTTATCGTGGTGCTGCTGCTAAACCCACGCACCCTTATGGGTCGTTGTTGCATCGGTGGTGGTGGTTAGGAGATGGAGACGATGGTGCGTGGTCGTGGTGTAGATGAAGGTGATGACGGTGTTGGTGGTGCGACTACGGTGGCAGCAGGGGTGACGAGATGATGACGATGGCGTGGGGAGATGGTGATAGTGTATACGGTGGTGGTGATTATAGATTTGGTGGTCACGGTAGTAGGTGGTTGGTGGCCGAAAGTCGGCCGGAGGTGGTGGCCGAAATGTTTTTCCGGTGGCGGTGTCGGAGTGGAGGAGAGGAGAGTGGAGAGAGATGAGTTGTGTGTGTGTGTAGGTTTAGGATGAAAAATGAAGAAAAATTTAGGTTAACTTCAATTTATAGTAAAAAGGTTTAGGGTGAAGTGGCAAGTGCTCACAAGATGAGGGGTGAATGTTGTAAATGTTTTGTGTAGTTTTATAAAATAGTGATTCGGGACTCGTTTGAGGTACTTAACGGATGATTTAAAACATGAAACTTGCGCCATTGCGTTCCAAATGATTTTTCCAACAAAAATAAGTATTTGCATGACTAGTTTTCATAAATATTTTATAACATTTATTTAAAATGTTTGTTATTCTTTTTTCATCCCGGTTATGCTTTGTCCGAAAAATGAATCTGTCACTTAAACATTCGCGTTTTTTAACAACGCTCTTGAATAAAATCCTTAATATTTTATTAAATATTTTTATTTAATAAAATGTGATAATTAATTATAATTTAATTATTTTTGTGTCGGTACGCGTTGTATGCGGTTTTCAAAACTTTGCGAGGCTATTTTAGTTATTTTTTGTTTGGTTTCGTGTAACGACCCAAACCCGCTCCGGAGAGTAGGCCGAAACGTCATAATCATGGTGTCATATCAAAGCATAATAAAGGCA
>BQNB010146403.1:0-10380 GCA_026074375.1 Tanacetum coccineum
CATATATATATATATATATACATATATATATATATATATATATACATATATATATATATATATATATACATATATATATACGTACATACATGTATATATAAAGTTAATACTGTTTGACCAGACAGTTAAGTCTGTTGTAATTTTAGTAATAGTTATCAATTAGCGTTAATTTAGGAAGAGATAAGCATTATCTCTTAATGCTTTTAGGGTTCCTTAAGTTTATAAAAGGAACATAGAATAGTATTGTAAACACATCAGTTGATTGAGTATTCACAATCAAATAGTAATAGTAATAGCAATTTTAGTATTTGTTCTTGTGTTCGTCTTGGTATAGATATTGATATTCCGCGTCAATATTTATATTCACAGTCATTGTCTCTCATAGTATCTTTGGATTTATTCAAAGGACTATAAGTCGTTCAAGGCTCATTCAGATCTGTTAATAAGGACCTACAGAAGGCAATTGAGTTTGCCACTGAATTGATGGATAAAAAGATCCTTACTATTATTGAACGTCAGGCTGAGAATAAGAGGAAGTTTGAGGACACCTCTCGAAACAACCAAAACCAACAACAGCCATTCAAAAGAAATAATGTAGCACGGGCTTATACTGTTGGACCTGGTGAGAAGAAACCATATGGATGAATCAAACCTTTGTGCCCTAAGTGCAACTATCACCATGATAGGCCATGTGCTCCCAAGTGCACTAACTGCAAAAGGATTGGCTATTTGGCTCATGACTGTAAAAACAGGCCTGCTGATGCCAACAACAACCAAAGAGCCCAAAGGAAAAACCAAAGAGTTCTCACTTGCTATGAGTGTGGAGCTCAGGGTCATTTCAGGAGTGATTGCCCAAAGTTGAAGAACGAGAATCAGGGAAATCAGGCTAGGAATGGTAATGCTGTAGCAAGAGCCTATGCTGTGGGCACTATTGAAACAAACCCGAACTCTAATGTTGTCACGGGTACGTTCCTCCTAAATAACTGTTATGCTTCGATTTTATTTGATATTGGTGCCGATAGAAGTTTCATATCTACTGCATTTAGTTCTTTGATTGATATCATCTCGACTACATTAGATCATGGTTATGATGTCGAGTTAGCTGACAGTAAAATAATTTGGGTTAATACACTTATACGGGGTTGCACTTTAAATTTTCTAAATCATCCATTCAACATCGACTTAATGCTCGTAGAGATGGGTAGTTTTGACATCATTATCGGTATGGACTGGTTAGCTAAATATTATGCCGTAATCGTTTGTGATGAGAAACTCGTTTGAGTTCCCTTTGGAAGTGAAATTTTAACTTTTCATGGTGACGGAAGCAACAACGGACACGAGTCACGATTAAACATCGTCTCGTGCACCAAAATGAAAAAGTATTTGCTAAAAGGATGTCCTGTATTTTTGGCACATGTTAACACGAAAAAGGCGGAAGACAAGTCGAAGGAGAAGCGACTTGAAGACGTACCAATAGTTCAAGACTTTCCTGAAGTTTTTCCCGAGGACTTCCCGGGTATACCACCAACCCGCCAAGTGGAATTTAAAATCGATTTGATACCTGGTGCAACGCCGGTAGCACGGGCACCTTATCGATTGGCTCCGTCCGAGATGAAAGAATTGTCGGACCAACAAAAATAACTTTTCGACAAAGGCTTTATAAGACCTAGTTCCTCTCCTTGGGTAGCTCCGATCTTGTTTGTCAAGAAGAAGGATGGATCATTCCGGATGTACGTTGATTATCGGGAATTGAATAAGCTAATGGTGAAGAACCGTTATCCGCTTCCAAGAATTGATGATTTGTTTGATCAACTTCAAGGATCGAGTGTCTACTCGAAGATCGACCTGAGATCGGGTTACCATCAACTAAGGGTTCGCAAGGAAGACATTCCAAAGAACGCATTCAAAACTCGATATGGACATTATGAATTTCAAGTTATGCTGTTCGGTTTGACTAACGCACCTGCTGTATTTATGGATCTCATGAATCGGGTGTGCAAACCATATTTGGATAAATTCCTGATTGTCTTTATTGACGATATTCTGATTTACTCAAAGAGCAAGCAAGAGCATAAAAAGCATCTCAAGTTAATCTTGGAGTTGCTTAAGAAGGAGCAGTTGTATGCCAAATTCTCTAAATGCGAATTTTGGATTCCTAAGGTATAGTTCCTTGTTCACGTGATTGACAGTCAGGGTATTCACGTAGATCCTACCAAGATCGAATCCATTAAAGATTGGGCATCTCCTAAGACTGCAACAGAGATTCGTCTATTTTTAGGCCTTGTCGGTTATTACCGAAGATTCATTGAAGGATTCTCAAAGATCGCCAAGCCAATAACCAAGCTTACTCAAAAGAAGGTCAAGTTTGATTGGAGTGACAAAGCAGAAACAGCTTTTCAATTGATAAAGCAGAAGTTGTGTAGTGCACCAATTCTGGCTTTACCCAAAGAAAGTAAAGACTTTATCGCTTACTGCGATGCTTCGATAAAAGGATTGGGCGCTGTGCTAATACAAAGGGAAAAGGTGATTGCTTATGCATCACGACAACTAAAAATTTATGAGAAAAATTACACCACTCATGATTTGGAGTTAGGCGCAGTAGTGTTCGCTCTGAAGATCTGGAGGCACTATTTATACGGGACAAAGTCCACCATATTCACTGACCACAAGAGTTTACAACATATCCTGGATCAGAAGGAATTGAACATGAGACAACGTCGTTGGTTGGAATTGCTTAGTGATTACGATTGTGAAATTCGTTATCACCCGGGGAAAGCAAACGTAGTAGCTGACGCACTGAGCAGGAAAGAACGAAATAAGCCATTACGGGCTCGAGCCTTGGTTATGACTATTGGTTTGGATATTCCCAAGCAGATTTTAGAGGCTCGGACTGAGGCAAGAAAACCATAAAACCTCAAGTCTGAAGATGTGGGAGGTATGCTGATTGAAAATTCAAAGGACCCAGAAAAATCCAGGATGAAGAAATTGGAACCGCGTGCGGACGGAACACTATGTTTTAATAACAGGATTTGGTTGCCATGCTATGGTGACCTAAGGACTCTAATTATGCATGACTCTCACAAGTCAAAATATTCTATTCATCCGGGTTCCGATAAAATGTACCAAGACATGAAGTAATTATACTGGTGGCCTAACATGAAAACCGACATTGCCACCTACGTTAGCAAGTATTTGACGTGTTTAAAAGTCAAAGTTGAACACCAAAAACCGCCTGGCTTATTGGTACAACCAGAGATTCCTCAATGGAAGTGGGACAATATCACTATGGATTTTGTCACCAAGCTCCCAAAGACGCAAAGTTAAAACGATACCATATGGGTAATTGTAGACTGACTCACCAAGTCTGCACACTTTTTACCGATAAGGGAAACTGACCCTATGGACAAACTAGCAAGACTGTACTTGAAAGAAGTAGTCATGAGACATGGAATACTAGTCTCAATCATTTATGACCGTGACCATAGGTTTGCATTAAATTTTTGGAGGTCATTTCAGAAGGTTATAGGTACTCGACTGGATATGAGTACGGCATACCATCCAGAGACTGATGGGCAAAGCGAAAGAACAATTCAGACATTAGAAGATATGTTACGCGCTTGTGTAATAGACTTTAGGAATGGTTGGGAAAGACACTTACCGTTGATCAAATTTTCGTACAACAATAGTTAGCATGCTAGTATTAAAGCTGCCCTATTTGAGGTACTTTTTGGTCGAAAGTGTCGATCACCTGTTTTTTGGGCCGAGGTTGGAGACGCTCAGCTCACCGGTCCAGAACTCATTCATGAGACAACTGAGATGATTATCCAAATCAAGCAAAGAATTCAAGCCGCTCGTGATCGCCAGAAGAGTTACGCCGATGTGAGACATAAGCCTTTAGAATTTCAAGTTGGTGACCGGGTTATGTTAAAGGTATCACCTTGGAAAGGGGTCGTACGTTTTGGCAAACGGGGGAAGTTGAACCCGAGATATATTGGACCTTTCAAGGTGTTAGACAAAGTAGGAACCGTTGCTTATAGACTCGAACTACCTCAACAGTTAAGCAGGGTTCATAGCACGTTTCATGTATCCAATCTAAAGGAAGTGTTTATCCGATGAGCCATTGGCAGTCCCGTTGGATGAAATACACATTGATGATAAACTTTGCTTCGTTGAAGAACCAGTGGAAATTATAGATCGTGAAGTCAAGCGGTTAAAGTAAAGTCGTATCCCCATCATCAAAGTTTGATGGAACTCCAGGAGAGGTCCTGAGTTCACATGGGAACGTGAAGATCAATTCCGGAAGAAGTATCCGCACCTCTTCACAAAAACCGCACCCTCGACAAGTGCTGCATCTTGAGACTTGCGGATAAGGCTCCGTTAACGGGGGAAGACTGTAACAATCCATTATTTTAGATCATTTCCCGACGCAATTATTATCATTATTTATTTTTAGAGTTTTTACGCGTTCGCTTTTAATTATTATCTTATAGTTAAATCGCATAAACTAAAAATCAACGTTCAATGTAAACGGACACCAAACAAGTTAAAGTTTACATCAAGCAAGTGTTATATGATTATTAAGAGTATAATTTATACATAATTTATTTTTGTTGGTTATGTAAAACGCTTACGTTTCGCAATAAATTACATTCGAGCATACCCGAAAGCATCTATACCCACTTTTATACCCAATATACAAAAATTAATTAATTTATAAACCAAATAAGCCTCATGGCCGGTTAGGAGACTTATACATAAGAAATAAATCCTAAATATCCACTAACTCTTACCTTTGCATGTTATAAACCTTACACACTAGTATCTCATCCCATGTATCCATAAATTGGCACATCACATGTACCCTAGACACCAATTTCAGCCGAGTATGGGTCTTGGGAGGAGGAGAGCTCTTTGCATTTGTACTTCAAACCACTACATCCCATGGTATGGCTTAAGGTTGTATTAGGACTTTCCCATTTGCTATAAATAGCAAGTCTTATGATAACTAGTTCACACTCTCTTACATTTGCAAGAAAAATACTCATACTTCCTTTGTTCTAAGCCAAAACCAACGGCTCACAATATAGAATTAGGGTCTCACATAAATTTTCATTCTAAGCATATTCCAAGTGTTCAAGCCTTCATCCTAAGCATACCTAAGGTGTTTGGGTTTGATTTGGAAGCTTGGATTGTGATTAATCAAGAGTTATAACAAGAAGATATTTAGGATTTTCCAAATTAGGGTTTCGAATTTTGAAGCCTTGCTAAGGTTTTTATCTTGTGTTCATCATTCTCCTCATCTCCTTTAAGGTCTATTTAAAGTATTTCATTTCCATTCATTCATTATCTTATGTGTACATGCTTGTTATATATGTTAAACATCACCTAGATGTATTTTTATGATTTTTAGGATACTACAAGACATATATAGAATCTAACTCTATATGTATGGTGATGAAATAACACTTAAAATGGAAGTACACATTATATATAAGTGTTAAATAATTTATAAGTTAGGTTTGTAAATTATTTTGTATTGAAAGTTAATTACATGTTTATTGATAAAAGATCATGAAGACATGGTTTTCACTTGGACAATTTTTATGGACCTTTAAAGGACTTATTATATGTAAGACATATGGTAGAAAACTTGATAAAAGATTTGTACAAAAGCTCCTAATAAATGGAATTATAAAACATAATCATACAAACTGTTTTTATACATTCTGTTTAATTTCGTCAAATAATATATATTTTATATTTTATTAAATTAGTACTCATCACATCGTGAGCATATAAGGAACTTGAAAACCTGAGCAATAACAAAAGAGATATGACATTTTTAAGTTTACAATAATTAAATGTATAAAAGTATTTTTATAAAAGTTATTTTATAAAAACTTCTGCTGTTTCAAATCTGAAAATTTAAGGAGAATATTTTATAAAGATAGTAATTTTCATGAGGAATCCAAACATGTAAGAAACTCGAAAAACGGATTTAAAATGAAGGTGATACGTTATTTACAAGTTTAAGTTAAAAAAAAGTATTTTTATAAAAGCAAATTTATAAAAATATGTTACTGTTCACGATATTAAACTGTTGGGAAGTAATTTTCCTAAATAGAGCTTTTAATTACAAAGACGTGGACATAGGAATCATTAAAAACCGAGTTAAAATGAACGAGATACAATTAAAATACGATTTCAATAATTAAAGTTATAAAAAATATTTTTATAAACTTTCACCTACTGTTACTGTTCATAACAGTATTTAATCATATAATAATTATAATATTTTGATAGATCTTCTTAATACGAAATCATGGACATAAGAAACGCGTAAAACAGAGTTAAAATGATAAAGAAGCGAGATTTATAAAACCTTGTGCACTATTTTTACTTTTATACATTATTTTATGAAAATAATTAAATTAATTATATAATATTAATACATAATCAATAAAAATATTAAATCATATATTTTTAACAAATAATACGTTAGTAAACAAAAATGATATTTTTCTTTACGGATACAATTACATGTACCTTTATTTAACAAAGTACGATTTAATTAATATTGCAACTTTTTTAAGTTTAACAAAAACTATTAGGTGGTGGTGTAACTATATAACATGTGATATTTTATTTATATAAAATACTTTATGCTCATACGACCTACAATTAATTAGGTTGCATTCGGATTGCCGAGACGATTTACATATTTGATTTAGATAATCAAATCATTCACTTACGATGAGTTCATAGCCCCATTTTTATACTATTACAATGATTTACAACATTGGGGTGAGAAATATGCATTGTTTTACGATTGGACGCAAGTACACTTTTATACAAATTACGAGTTTGCCTAAGTAGCTATAACCCACTATGCCCATGAATCATGAACTGTTAATTACTAGATTGTAAGCGCGAATGTTATAAATAGATCTATTTGGGATTGACATCCCTGTTCGGGTGACTAGCGCTCACTAGT
The DNA here is from genome assembly GCA_026074375.1 of Tanacetum coccineum. Classification (NCBI taxonomy): domain Eukaryota; kingdom Viridiplantae; phylum Streptophyta; class Magnoliopsida; order Asterales; family Asteraceae; genus Tanacetum; species Tanacetum coccineum. Next base: position 6,995 of record BQNB010146403.1, read on the forward strand.
TTCGAATGTACTGAAACAACGAATGTATACCATGTTGGAACAATTTCGATGTTGCGGGTTGAACATCTACACGGGCACATTATTTGCATTAATTTGCATACATATATGTTGTAGCTTCAGTGTCATGAGCTTAGTGCATTTCGTAAATTACTTTTGAGATATTGTATGCGTTACATGTCTTACATTTAGAAATCTTGTGGTCCTACTTTATACATTTATTAAACCTGTGAATTCACCAACGTTATGTTGATGTTTTAAAGCATGTTTTTCTCAGGTAAATAAGGTATAAGAACAAGGATACATTGGGGGTCAACATTTTGGGAATCATTTTGCATGGAGATTTAAATGCATTACATGTTGGAGTATTTGTTATGTATCAAAATCTTTACATTTTCATGGGTGAACAATCTAAGCTTCGGGCTTATGTAACAAACAAGTTTATTTAATCCAATGTATCATTTTCAAACGACTCATAAAGAGGTCGTTCTCATATCTTGTGCTGTTGATCTATGAAGTAACACCCCATGACCCTTATTTCTCTGCGACCCATTTTGGAGGTGTTACAAACATGAGCACATTGAAACTGTAACCCTGCGTTATAACTTTCTTAAAGTCACCCGTCACTTTGTCATGTGACAAAAATAGACTTAAACAGAACCAAGCATAAAAAAATCAAAAGACGAAACTATTTTTTTTTCAAATACACAATATTTGGCCATAACTGATGTAATATACTCAATAGTTAAAAGTTAAAAACTTTTGGACCTTCAAACCATAATGAAAATATGAAAATATTACAACCGCTTTTCCTCTATCATATTTCGGTTGCTTCAATCAGGCCACACGTCAGTGCTACATTGGATAATTATTCAAACATAAACATGTTGCAATATACCTGTTCAAGGCATACCAAATGAGTCTCAAAAACTGTTATGTAAAAAAAATGAGAGCTAAAGATTAAAACATTAAGAACTAATATATGTTGTCTTCCTGATTAAAGAGCAGAACGACTTACAATTCTCCCAATTCATGATCCAATTAACTTAAACACATTCTTGAGACCACAAGGAGGGAAATGTTTCAAATAGATTACCTTGCTTAATAAACTAAGATTAGCCGGTTCATAGGACTGGTTCAAAGGACTGAAAAGTTTGATGCGTTGAATCTCGACCCTTCCTCATAAACCTTTCATCAAATAGATAGTGCGCATAATATACGATCAATAGATATGTTCTAAGATCAAATTAAAATCCCTTAAAAATCAAAAACAAAAAAAGGCATATGTTTGAAACGGGTCACATTAATTTTCGACTAACACATGGATAATCATTATAATAAGCTACATTTGTTTACCTTACATGTGATTGTTCGTCTCTGCCTTGAGGTGTAACACCATGTTAACATCAATCTACACAATATAGAACATCAATTAGACGATAAGCTAATCTGTAAAAAGAAAAAAATAAAAAGATAGAACATGATAGATTACCTTGATGAATTGGAAATAGAACACGAAATAATTTTCTTGAGTTACCATCATCATTTATTAATCGTGCACCTGAGTTTTTGGATGAAGGTATTAATTATAAACATCAAACGCATAATCTTTTAGTGAACATAACATTCAATTAGATACTTTAGCCGGAAAAACATACACTTGACGTGATATATCAAAGAAAAATCGAACCTTTCCGTGTTTGTGTTAATTCAGTGCTCTTGATGATTTCAATCTGGGAGAAGTGCCGAAAAGCTTTTGGATGAGCGTTATTGTGTGTGATTATTTGAGAAAGATGGAATGGATTGATATTATTGATTTGCAATGCAATTGGCATATTTAAAGGGTTATTGTGGGTGATGATCTTGGGTTTTTTTGAGTTTATAGAATGATACGCGTGAATTAAGGAAATTATTGTATGATACGCGTGAATTAATTTTTGGTTTGATGTGAAATGAATGAGGGAGAAAAATTAGGGTTTCAATTAGAGATTGGAATTGAATTTGGAAACCGGGGTGATACATTCCCGTATGTAGTTTAGTGAATAGATTTTTTTATTTTAAAGCATGACAGAATTTTTTTTATTATCCATCACAATCATTGGCTTGGTCTAGTAGTTGTGTCTCTTGTTGTTGAAAGATGAGACCCAGATTCAAATCTGGCAAAGGTTAAAAATTTTAAAAATTTCAGAAAAATAATGCTTTGTGAGTGTCCATGTCAGCAATGAGGTGGCGTTTTATGGAGGTGACATGGCTTGTGACATGGCATGCGAATTATTGACATGTCATAACTTGTCCTATATATAAGTAAATATTTCACGTTAACGCTACGCGTCTGCATAATAAACGTTGTCATTAACCAAGTACCGCCCTCTTCGTATATCATTGGGCCCATTACTTTATTGCATGAACTTATCATGCATATTTATATAAACCGACCACCGGTATCCATGAAGGATTCATGGTCTAATTTGTGACACACCAATATAAATCGATCATTGCTATTATACATTTTCACCATTTATGACATTTGACTAAAGCCTGCCCAATAGAAGCCATGTCAACTAACGATTAATATAATTAATTGGCTAGTTATGATATATGGAAATAATGGATTTATTCAATGTTGATTTGATAATATGGCATGCGAGCTTAATTATACTACCCAGGAATCTTCTTAGCAGAACTCAGCAAAAGACTTTTATGATCCTGGGTGTTCACAGTTCTGTGCTTTGTAATCGGGTGTTCACAGTTCCGGGCAAAATCATGAAAGTTATAATTGAAGTGTAAACTATAATTACTAAAAAACAAAAATAAAGATAGATATCTTGATTAAAAAGATCAAGACTTTGATAGATACCCAGCCGCGTAATCCAAAAAAATGATTTTGTTTTATTTTCGACAATTATCTATACTTATAACGGCGCATGACGGATCGTCTAATCGGTGGAGGCAGCGATTCCGATATGCTTTTCTTCGGAATTTAATTATGAATCCACGGCCGCTAACGGCGTCAGCTTTCTCTAAAGCGATTTGAGAGTTATAAGCAAAACAATGAGCGGTTCTTGTTTTATGAATGTAGCTTCTTGTTTCGGTGCGTGAGGGCGCGTCCTTACGGCTACGGTTGCGATTCCGGTACGCTTTTTCTTCAGAATTTAATTACTAAGCCATGGCTGCTGACAGATAACTCCTTACGGTTTATGAGTTATGGCCGAAACAGTGGGCGGGTGGGGTTTTGGCCGAAAATTGAAAAAAAATATAATGGGTGGCGGCTAGGGTTGGACGGGATGGCTTAGGAGAGGCGGCTCAACGTAGTCACCTAGTGTGGTATATCCTATATCATAACACGGGGTCGATTCTTGGATTTGGCTAGTTTCTAGAGAGAGAAACAC
>BQNB010146405.1:0-16579 GCA_026074375.1 Tanacetum coccineum
TAGTAAGACGATGACCGAAGCTCAAATTCATTACACCACAACGGAAAAATAAATGCTTGCCGTGGTGTATGCTTTTGAAAAATTTAGGCCATATCTTGTCTTATCTAAGAGCATCGTGTATACCGACCATTCAGCTTTAAAAGACCTCATGAACAAACAAGATGCCAAACCAAGGTTGCTTCGATGGGTGTTACTTTTATAAGAGTTCGATATCATCATTCGTGACAAGAAAGGAAGTAAAACTTTAGCCGCCGATCATCATTTGTCAAGACTCGAAGAATCCAATTAAATAAGATGTTTTAAGAAAACAAAACATTAATGAAACATTTCCTTTAGAAACTCTTTGGAGTATATCGAGTGAGAGTAACCCCATGGTTTACGTTCTAGCAAATTTACCAAAGCGGGAATTATGATCATCAAAGGAATGACAACTCAACAAAAAAGAAATATTTCAAAGAATAAAACTATAAGTTTGTGGATGATCCTTATCTTTTTCGTATATGTGCGATCAAATCCATTCGAAAGTTGTGTACATGGACAAGAGCTCTTGAAATCCGCAAAGCTGTCAGAGGACCCCATCGGTGGCCATCATAAGTGTCCAATCTCACCGCTCGAAAAGTATTTGATGCTGGTTTCTTTTGGCCTACCATATATCGGGATTCTCATACGATGATCAAATCTTGTGATACATGCCAACGACAAGGCAAAATTTCTTAACGAGATGAAATGCCTCAAAATGCTATCCAAGTTTGTGAAATCTTCGATATATGGGGTATTGATTTTATGGGACCTTTTCCCTTCATCGAGAGGAAATAAATATATCCTCGTAGCCGTCGATTATCTTTAAAAATGGGTTGAAGCGAAGGCACTCCCCACAAACGATGCTCGAGTAGTTGTCAAGTTTTTGAAATCTCTTTTTGCCCGATTTGGAACACCGAGAGCTATAATAAGCGATCGTGGGACCTCTTTTGTAATACAATTTGCTAAAGTAATGTCTAAGTATGGGGTCACTCATCGTTTAGCTACCTCTTACCACCCTCAAACTAGTGTCAAGTCAAGGTGTCCAATCGTAGACTAAAACTAATTCTTGAAAGGAACGGTTGGAGAAAACCGTGCCTCATGGGTCCAAAATTAGACGATGCTTTGTGGGCATTTCGTACCGCTTATAAGACTCCGATCGGATGTACGCCTTACAAGCTTGTTTATGGAAAATCATGTCATTTACCGGTTGAATTAGAACATAAATCCAATGGCTTTAAAAAAAACATGGTCCAACTATCGTCTCAAAAAACGCGGTGGGCCGATCATCGAAAGCAACAACTTAATGACTTAACGAGCTTCGAGGATCAAGCTTACTAGAATACATTGATTATACAAGGAGAAGACGAAGAGTCTCACACGACTCAAAGATCAAAATCGAATCTTCAATGTTGGTGATTCAAGTTTACTTTCAACTCCCGTTTAAAGATATTCTCCGGAAAGCTTAAAACTCGTTGGTCGGGACCTTTCACCATCACTCAAGTTTTTCCATACGGAACCATTGAATTATCTCAACCCGATGGTCCAAATTTCAAAGTGAATGGTCACCGTGTGAAACATTACTTCGGACGGGACATACCACTTAAGGTAGTCCCGGATCTCCACACTCTCCCCAAGGACAAATAAATTCGGGGATCGAGTCAAGGCAATTAGACAACGGGTACCAATAACAAAGCAGCATCGTGGAGGAACCCCATGCTTCTTCCATTTCTTTCTTTCTTTCTATTTTCTAACAAATGTGATGTGAGATGCTTGTACTCTTCCGATTTTCGTTGTTTGTGCTTGGTGAATTTTTTGTAGGAATTGAATCCAACAATATTTGAAGACACTCGTGTTCGGTGTTGTTCCCGGATACACTCTAAGCTTTCCTAATCCTTTGCTTGCCAATTAGTTTTGGGGAAAATCCAGATATCCTAAGATTTTTTATCAGACTAACACTATCTTTTAGCAGCACTAATAAACGGCTTAAAGATTTGTGTTTTGATACTTTTCTCCATGTATTTGACTCTTTTGAAGACTATTATGGGGTTTTTCTAAGCCTTAGTTCTGAAAACCTTATGAGCAAATTATAACGACCCTGTGTTTTTAGAGTCATTGACGACGACAACAAATCCGCATGTACCTTTGTATTTACGCATTTACTTGAAGATTGTAATCGTTAGATTAAATCGCGTACGCCAAAAATAGCAGTTCAATGTAAACGGGCATCAAACAATTAAAATGTTTTACATCAAACAAAGGTTATATCATTATTTTGAGGAATACATTAATTCTAACTTTGTTCATGTTAATTTTTTATCGGATACGTATAGTGTATACGTTTCGCGATAAATTGCGTTTGAGGCACTCACGGAACCACTAAAAACTTTTCTACGCTCAACAAATACCCACATTTTATACCAATACATAAAAAATTACATAAATATATATCTGATAGACTTTGTTTTGCGAAATAACTTGCATCATATACAATATATATACATGAAAAATGTCATAAGACTTGCAACTTGGTCAAATGAGTACCATACTTCATGTAAGTAAAACCATACTTGTCCTTTTAACTCTTGTGGCCATACCAAAGACTAAGAACCATGCCTTGCACCTTACTTTGACTCCTAGACCCATTACTTGCACCATACTTATACATTACATAAAGAGAAGTATCATATATGCATAACACTTAACAAAAAAAAACAACAAACTTCTCTTTGGCATATAAGAGCTCACGGCTCAACAATACCCAACCAAATCCATACCAAATTTTCTACAATCCATACACTACTGATATTCATCTATTCTACAGGAATAACTAAAGCATTTACTAACATTGGTTTAACCATTTTCCAAGCTATAATCAAAAACAGGAAGCTAGGGTTTTTAGGTTAAGGAAGCTAAGGGTTAATAAGTGCAAGTTTGTATTTTGTGGCTAAACACGGGTTTAGTACTTGTACATCATCATCAACATTCTTCTTAAGGTCCATTTTAAACACTTTAAATGGTGCTTATAACTTTCATTATTCTGGCAGATGATCTCCATTTAAGCTTTATATCACCTTTAAGATTTACAAAAAAAAGGTTTCACTTGAAAGACCACATTGGATTACTATACATATTATGTGTTAAGACTTACAATATGTAAAAAAGGATGAGAAGAATGATGTATCACATTGTTTTGGTTGTAAACATAGATTAGAAGGGTAAATTAGGGTATCATACTTCAAATATGTTTCAAGAGAAAGTAATGCAAAAGACATTTAATAATTGATTATGACTTTTTAATCATAGTTTATAAACACTAAAATAAGGTCATAATGGAAACAAATACACTTGTACACACATGGTTTATGTTATAAAATGATTATTTAAACAAAACTAGTGAAAATTAGAGGATTTCTTAAGTACAGTTATCATTTCAAAGTATTATCATGGATTTAATTTAACCTTGTAACTTAGCAGCCTAAGGACTATTATGGACAAGTAAGTGAATAATAGTACTGATGATATAAAATAGACAAGATTATTAGACTGAGGTACAATACCAAAGGGGTAATGTATAAGAATAACAGATCAAAATGGACTAAACAAACAAGCATAAACATTCTGACCACAAATTCGAATTTTAACATACTCGATTTATATTTTTATAAGATAATACATTTCACGACGATTCCGAAAAAGTAAGAAACTTGTTAAACGGATTAATAACGAAAAAGTTACGTTAAAAACGAGTTATACGTTAATAAACAAAGTCGTAAGTAAATTTTTATAAAAACATTTTTATAAAAATTTCAAACATCCAGGGTTAGTATATTTAAATAAATATACATATTTATTAGGAAATCCTCAAAAGTAAACTAATCGTAAATTTTTCAATTAATAACAGAACAGTTATGAATTTTGCGAGTTTACGACATAATAGCTTTTATAAAACTATTTTTAGAAAAAGTTACTATTCATGACCAGAAAGTTATATTTATTGTAAACCTCCTAAAAATATAGAACTTTCAATACGAGACACGTCCTCGAAAGAATCCTTGAAAACGAAGCTATTAACGAATAAAAACGAAACATTTGATACGAGTTTTTACAGACGACCAATACGAATTATACAAAACACATGTCAGTTATAACAAGTAAAAAGGTTTACTGTTCATCAGGGGAGAAAAATTTATCGAAAATGTCAAATACGATAACCCTAACCTTAATACGAAAAGAAGGACATAAGAAACGCAAAGAATCGGGTTTAAAACGCTAAAGTTACTCCAGTTTAACTAAAACGTATTTATAAACGTTAACTTATTAAACACAAATTAACCAAAACCATTTAGTTGTTGATTGAGCTATATAGAATATTATGTGGTTTTATCCAAAGTACTTATTACAAGAGATTCATAATGAGGCTCTTCGATGGCGTTTCGACGAGTTATATGTGATTTTATAACGATTTAAAGTGTCCCCTAAACGTCCTCGAACGTACAAGAACATGACCTCTTTAATATAGATAGGCGCAACGATAGTAACGTAGTGTAACAACATATTAGAATATAAATCAATGTTGTTAGATTAAGTACCCGGTACTTAACGACCTTAAATTAATTAGGTTGCATTTGATCAAGTTGCCGTGGCGCGTTATTTGTGAAACACTTGTTAAATTGTACTCACTCAAGGTGAGTTCATACCCCCACAATTTTACATGCATACGTTTACAAATTTTTGTGGTGAAAAACATGCAATTGCTTTACAATTATAGACACAATGGTTTAAGTTTCAAGTTATGATTACGTGTATGCCTAAGTACGATAAACCATATCAGAGCCCTATATATCATGAACTGTTTAATTGTGAGCGCGAATGTTATTAATAGATCTATAGGGTTTGACAACCCCTTCGGTGTGATTAGCTAGCTATTCACCAGTGAAACGAAATATACCATTCGAACATAGGATGTTGCGAGTTAGTACATCACCACGGGCAAACGGCCATAATTTGGCATCATACACGTCAGCATCAGTGTCTTAGTTTAGAGGCAAAGTAATTACATTTATATGATCTCTGCATCTGTTGGCCATTATCCTAAAACACTGGGGATAAATCATTGTGGTCGTCGTACTAAACAATATATATTTATCAACCTAATGAAATTCACCAACATATAGTTGCCGTTTTAAAGCAATGTTTTTTCAAGGGGTCAATAAGACAGAGTGCGATGGATACATTGGTGGTTTGATTTGGAGGTCTTGCATTAAAGATTTGTCGCATTTCATTTTGTTAACCTTTATGGGCTTAAAATCTTTGGATTTGATTAATGAACAATTAAGCTATCTGGCTTTTGTAACAATGACTGTTGTTAAATCCAATGTATCGTTTTCCAAACTACTTTTTGGTCGTACTATATATCTCTTGTTGTTGTTGATTCATGAAAGTAACACTTCCCCGACCCATATTTCTCTGCACCCAATTTGAGGGATGTTACAGATTTTTATCAAGAGCCAAGGTTATAGAGAACCGGTTTAAATGTTTTTTGCTGGACATAACCATTTACAAACAACGAATTTATACAACGGGTTGTATACGGACATACATAATGTGGCATACATTCATCATACACTACTTGCTCGCATTTTGTTTGGACTAAATGCATTCACATTTAATATACATGTTAGGATTATAAATGTATATTACTATAAGAGTCTTATATTAAATACTAATATAAGCTATTTTGAATTTTCAGATTCAGTCATGTCGGATTCGGACGAATCAAGGGTTATACACACACAAGATCCTCCAGTCCAATGAGGACGTATCAGAGATAGGTTCACCTAGAGCCGATGACCATAGAGTTCCCAGAGCCCCTTACATGCGTAAGGGGACCCATACTTTGAGGCCGCTCATCAGGCACCACCATCTCCAGATCATGTACCTGGCCCGGAGGAGCCAGGGCATGCACCACCTTCACCTGATTATGTTCCAGGTCCGGAGCATGATGATGACGAGATCGTTGCTGAGGACCATCCAAATCTGAGGATGCTCACCTATTGCACAAGTCACCAGATTAGGTGCCGGATTCTAATCCTGAGCTACTCCGAGGAGGATGGCGATGATGACCCTGAGGAGGATCCTATCGCACTATCCTTTGTTTCTTATGGAGGAATATGGAGACGATGAATGGACATTGAGGAGATGATGATGACGATATGGATATCGAGGCTGCTAGGAGGATGAAGGATGACGAGATGGATGTTGAGATTGACGAGGAGGAGCAACCAAGCTCCTGCCCTACCCCAGTAGTTTGCGTTACCAGCTACTGCCAAACCATCGGGCAGAAGAGACTGAGCCATTTGATATTGATGAGTCTGCGGCCACATAACACCACCTCCTCCTTGCAAACGGATGAACAGCTAGGATTTTCCTAACCCATAGCCATTTAACCTGTTCCCAGTGTCATGGTCTCCCATTCTGAGGTTGCAGATTACTTGCAATATCTTCCCCCACCCGCAACACCACAATCTTCCATGGTCTTCATCACCACCCCAGATTCCTTTCCCCAGTACACCACCACCCCCAACCATATTGACAAAAGCAACCACCTCCAAGTTCCTATTCGATCATTGGGCTAATCGAGCTGCTAACCCATTCGATGAGAGCTAGGCTGCCGCTACTTCCCATTCACGTACCTTTACCACCACTCCTCCATACTCTCCCCCACCAGACCAATGCACCACCACCCATGCCCACATCACTCCTACTTCATTCCCACCCACGTTACTAACCAGCTGACAGACCCGAGTTTACCCTACCACCTCGGATGGGGTTTGTCTCGAACACTAGTGTCTCGTTATGAGGTCGAGAGAGCTCTGCCGCTGCTAGCTGCTAGACCAGCTGGAGGTTTAGGCCAATTACGGCTTTGTTGACCATCTATGGATAGGCAAGTTAGAACTGACCCTGAGAGGTCGTTGGATATTGGATTACATCTTCATGGGATGAGATTTGTTGAGACTATTACAGGAGCTCCATTAGGTACCGATAAGAGTGGGTGCACACATGAGAGAGTTTGAGTCATTGGTTAGGCAAGATACAAATGAGATCTACACAAGGTTGGATGATGAGCAAGGACAAAGACAGTTATTGGCCGGTCGGGTCAATATGTTGTTTAGAGATAGACGTGCTCATGCACATACACGTCAGCTCATGGAGACCGAAGCAGGGATTCAGAGAGCATGTGGAGGACGAGACGATGGCTGCGAGGATCCTTGCCTCATGGAGGGGTTATAATCTCAACGCACACACAGTGCATGCGCAATGGAGAGATCGCAGATTTACAATCAGACGGACCGAAGGAGGCAGAGAGCGATGTCAGAATTGTGATGAGACAGAGCCTGCTATGATGCGAAAGAATATAAGATTAAGAGCTGCTGATCGCACTCGACGCAGTAGATTAATTCAGACCCTGCCTTGCTGTACAACATCTACAGAGAAGACTATTCCACACCAGGGGACTAGTCACCACACTGCAGGGCAGGTGACAGCTTTACAGGGACAGGTGATGACATTGCAGGGGCAGGTTACTGTATTGCAGGATAGCAAAGGACCCACATGGAAGTCTCTGCACAGCCACGCTACCAGAGACACTGGCAGCAGTTCCTTAGATTAGACTTTGTTATGGCTTATCGTATTGTTATTTAGCACCGACTACAAGTATTACGGGGTAAATCCCTGCTAGTAAGGCTTAGGGTTATTATGTATACTTTGTTGTAACCAACATTATGATCTATTTGTATAAAGAACCAATCATGTAGGTTTTCCCAGTTATAATGGAATGATGTGTATTATGTCAATGTTTTAAAAATCGAGATTTTTTTGATGAATGAATGTCGATTTGGTTTATATCATGTTTAATTACAAATTATTGTACATTGTCAATGTGTGATGCGATATCACTTTAGTATATCATGGATATGTCCATGTCGTGTTATGATTTTATGAAATCTAACGGTTATTGTATTATCTTATATTGAAGAAAATGCACCAAAAAGAGCCACAGGTCAACACGGGCCACGGACAACAACCTCGCTCCCATACAGCAACCAACAGACCACTAATGTCACTATGCCCCAACTCCAATCTATAGATTAATCAAGGAGTCAGTGCCCAGCCTAGGCCGCAACGTACTCAACTAAATGGCACGATAGCCATTCTTCGGATGGTTGTCAGGATCTGAACGCTTGCTCCGAGTGCACGTTACCATGATTTCATGGAAGTGCAAACCTCTGTACTTCAAGGCACCGAGGGATTGGGTTTGAGTTAACCCATGGTTTGAAACGAATGGAGAACTGGTCTTTCGAATAAACAACTGCCCGGAAAACCAGATCAAGTTGCTACCATACTCGTAGCAGTGCTCTAACATAGGTGGGAAATTACCCTGTTATGACTTTACTAAGATGTTACATTATTCGATGACTTGGGAGATCTGAAGAAGAAGATGACGCGATTAAGTATTGTCACGAAATGAAAATGAAGAAGCAAGAAGGCGAATTGTGGAACATGGAAGGTGATATGTGACTGATGTGGGTCAAATATCAACCATAACGTTTTCAAGATCTAGCACTACTGGAGATTTAAGAATGTTCCCTGAGAGAGGCTATAAAATTGAAGATTATGTCGGTGGAATTACCCGACATGATACCTTGTAAACATTGTGGCTTCAAAGCCAAAGACCATGCAGGAGCTAGCGAAATGGCCAACATAAGATGTGACGAAAAGACAGTACCAGTGCAGAGAGACAAGCGAAAACAGAAAGAAGTTAAAAACACTCCAAAAACAACAGAACCAACAACGAACAAGCAAAACAAGAGACAAAACACCGCAGGCATACACTGCTGGATCGGGTGATAAGCAACATATGGGGGAGCTACGACCCCATTCCCTAGCCCCAAAATGCCAATTAACCACCATGCAGGTACCTGTTGCTCCAAGAGTGCTATAAATGCAACAAGTACGTCACATCGCCCGATGACTGTAGGGGGTACGAGAATGCCAACAATAACAACCAGAAAGGCACCGGATCGGGTCAGAAAACCATACTTGTTTTTGATTGTGGAGTTTCAGGGACACTTCAAAAGGATTGTCCAAGGCCTGAAAACAACAAAGCAACCGTGGTAAACAGCTGGGAATAACAGAGCACCAGCAAAGGTCTATGTGGTGTGTCAATGCGGGGGCAAATCCAACGAACGTCGTTGCTGTAACGTGTTCCTTCTAAACAACCGCTATGTCTTATGTCTTGTTTGATACGTGGCCGATCGAAGTTTTGTGTCTGCAACATATTTAGCTCCCAAATTGACATCACAACCCTCCACCCTATACCACTATTATGGATGTCGAACTAGCCGACGGGAGGAGAATCGGGTAGAACACTATACTTAAGGGTTTGCACTTAAACTTCCTAAACCACAATTATCATAAAACTTAATGCCGGTAAACTTGGTAGTTTTTGATGCTATAATCTGTAGGATGATTTGAGCGAGCAACAAGCACATATGCGTGTGCCAAAGATTGTTCGCATCCCCGTGGAAAAATAAAACCTTGATCATGACACGGTGATGTGAAGTACCAGGGAAATGTGACACATAAACATCAATCTTGCACTAAAATGCAGAAGTACATGGAATAGGGTTTCCGAATCATTCGCATAACATGTCAGTTTTTTCGACAAAAGAGATTGAAGACCTGTCTGAGAGGATCGCGACTGATGACTTGTACCCATCTTTAAGACTTTCCTGAAGTATTCCTGAAGACTTTGGCCGATCTTCCTCCGACTCTCGACAATGGAGTATTCAAATTTGATTTGTACCCTGGTGCCGCAACCAGTAGCACGGGCACCTTAACGATTGGCGACCTTCCCGAAATGAAGGAGTTTATCTAAGCAACTGAAGGACTATCCGACAAAGGCTTATAAGGCCCAGTTCCAACTCGACCTGGGAGCTCCGGTCTTGTGTTGTCAGAAGAAGGACGGTCTTTCCGGATGTGCAGTGATGACCGGGACTAATAAATTAACGGTGAAAACGCTGTTTCCGCTCCCAAGAATTGATGACCTATTTGATGCAGCTCCAAGATCAAAGTGTCACTCGAAGATATGACTTAAGGTCAGGGAAATCATCAATTGTAGAGTTCGAGAAGAAGACTTCCGAAGACTGCCTTCATAACTCGTTTCTGCCACATTAACGAATTTTCAAGTTATGCCGTTTGGTTTGGACAAACCACCAGCCTCGAAATTCATGGACCTTGTTAAAAAAAGAAAACAATGTGAAAATCGGATTGACAACCATATCTGGGAAAAATTATGTGATTGTCTTTATTGATGATATTATTTTGATCTATTCCAAGAACCAAAAAGAGCATGAAGAGCATCTAAGATAAAATTGGAGTGTTAGAAGAAAAGAGGAGTTGTAATGCAAAAGTATTGTCCAAATGTGAAATTTTGGATTCCTAAGGTACATTCTTTAGGTCACGTGATACGATAGTAAAGTGATTTCCATGGATCCACCAAGATTGAATCCATTAAGATTGGAAAGCATCTCCCCTAAGTCACCAACAGAGATTCGCAATTCTTAGGTCTTGCTGGATACTACCGAAGATTTAATCGAAGGGTTTTTCTAAGAACCCAAACCTATGACCACTCACCCAGAAAGTTAAGTTGAATGGGGCGAAAAACAAAACAGCTTTTTCAGGCTGATAAGCAAAAGTTGTGCAGTGCACAAATCCTTCTTACCTGTGGAACGAAGATTTCATTGCATACTGCGACCTTCGAAAAGGGTTTGGGCGCTTGTGTTGATGCAGAGGGAAAAAATAATTTTCTTATGCATACACCGACAGTTGAAGATTCCATGAGAAAAAAACACGTTCTCATGAATTAGAACGACGGTGCAGTGGTGCTCGCTCATAAGATCTGAGACATTATTTATACGGGAACCAAGTGTATACGTTTTTCACCGATCACAAGAGTTTGCAACGACAATATTAGATCAAAAAGAGTTTGAACATGAGGCAACGACGCTGGTTGAGAGTACTAATGATTACGATTGCTAATATTTCTTATCACCCGTGAAAAGCAAATCATTGCTGATGCTTATAAGCAGGAAAGAACGAGAACCACCACTAAGAGTCGAGCAATGTTATGACTATTAGTTTAGATCTACCAAACAGATCTTAAATGCTCAGGAACCGAAGCGTCGAAATGCCCGAGAATAAATCGAGAGCGAACTACGTTGGAGGGAAATGTTGGTGTGAAACTGCAAATTTCAGACGCTATTAGAGAACAAAAGTTTGAACTTAACGTGCGGAATTGGCACCACAGTGCCTAAATGGCAGATGTTGGTACCTTTTATGGCTATTTGCGGACTGTAATCATGCACGAATCCCATAACACAAAATACTCTATTCGATACCGGGTTGTCCGACAAGATGTACCAAGACATGAAGAAGTTGTATTGGTGGCCTAACATGAAACCGACATAGCCATTAGTTAACAAGTGATATTGACCTGTGCTAAGGTCAAGGCCGAACATCAAAGGCCATCAGGATTGTTGGTACAACCCAAGATACCCGAATGGAAGTGGGATAACATCACCATGGATTTTGTCACGAAGCTTCCTAAGACGTCTCAAGGTTATGACACAATTTGGGTGATCGTTGACCGACTCACTAAGTCTGCGATCTTCACACCGATGAGAGAGACCGATCCTTTGGATAAACTTGCAAGATTGTACCTAAAGGAAGTGGTCACGAGGCATGGGATACCCGTCTCAATCATTTGCGATCGTGACCCGAGATTCGCATCAAATTTCTGGAGGTCACTTCAGAGTGCTTTGGGTACAAACTTGGATATGAGTACTGCGTACCATCCCCAAACAGACGGGCAAAGTGAGAGGACAATTCAAACACTCGAAGATATGCTGCGTGCCTGTGCGATCGACTTTGGAAAGGGTTGGGTTAACCATTTGCCATTAGTCGAGTTCTCATATAACAATAGCTATCACGCTAGCATCAAGGCCGCACCATTTGAAGCACTTTATGGTCGAAAGTGTCGCTCACCTGTTTGTTGGACTGAAGTTGGAGAAGCTCAAATACTCGGTCCAGAACTGATCCAAGAAACCACTGAGAAAATCATTCAGATCAAGCAAAGGATGCAAGCTGCTCGTGACCGACAGAAGAGTTATGCTGACTTGAAGCGTAAACCAATGGAATTCCAAGTCGGGGACAAGGTCATGCTTAAGGTCTCGCCTTGGAAAGGGGTTGTACGTTTTGGCAAACGGGGGAAGTTGAACCCTAGGTATGTTGGACCTTTTAAGGTGATAGAAAGGGTTGGAGAAGTTGCTTACAAGCTTGAACTTCCAGAAGAATTAAGCAGAGTCCATAATACATTTCATGTATCTAATCTGAAAAAGTGTCATGCCGACGAACCATTAGCCGTTCCGTTGGATGGACTTAATTTGGACGACAAACTTCATTTTGTTGAGGAACCGGTAGAAATAGTGGACCGAGAGGTTAAACGGTTGAAGAGAAGTCGGATCCCATTGGTCAAAGTTCGATGGAACTCCAAGAGAGGTCCTGAGTACACGTGGGAGCGTGAAGACCAATTCAAGAAGAAATATCCACAACTCTTCACCAAGACCACACCGTCGTCAAGTGCTGCATTGTGAGCCTTGAGGACAAGGCTCGTTTAACGGGGGAAGTCTATAACACCCTGTGTTTTCAAGTCTTTGACGACGTCAATAAATGTGCTATTTATTTTTATTATTGTACGTGTTTGCTTAAAATTGTAAACGTTAAGTTAAATCGCGTACGCCAAAAATTAGCGTTCAATGTAAACGGGCATCAAACAATTAAATGTTTACATCAAGCAAGGGTTATATAATTATTTTGAGAATAATTATTAACTTTGTTTATTTTATTTTTATCGGATACGTAAAGTGTATACGTTTCGCGATAAATTGCGTTTAGGCACTCCCGGAACCACGAAAACTTTTCTACGCTTCAACAAATACCCACTTTTATACCCAATACATAAAAGTTACATAAATATATCATATATATCTTTGTTTTGCCGAAATTCATACAACATGTATGAATATATACATGAAAATTTTGATAAGTCTTACAACATGGTCAAATGAACACCTTACCACTTTATGACACACCATACCCCCCATCTCTACCATTCTTTGACTACTAACCATGACTAAGGCCATCCCTAGGACACCCTTATGTCTCCTTGACCAAGTATACACCTTTTATAACATACAAGCAACTAGCAACTAACTCATACATCACAAAACACTTGGTAAAAGTTCACAAAATCTCTCTTTTGCTCTCTCTTTGGCCACGGCACAAAACAACCACCCAACTAAATCCATACAAAATTTTCTACAACCCTTACACTTCTATATACACATATCCTAAGATGTACTAAGACATTTGCAAGCATTGGTTAACCATTTCCAAGTTATAATCAAGAAAAAGGAAGCTAGGGTTTAATTAAGGAAGCTAAGGGTTTATAAAGTGCAAGTTTGGTTTTTGTGGCTAAACAAGGGTTTAGCACTTGTACATCATCATCATCATTCTTCTTAAGGTCCATTTAAACTCTTTATGTTGCTATAATTTTCATTATTATGCATATGATATTTCTAGTTAGCTTAAATCACCATTTAGGTTTTAATCATGAAAATGAGTTATATACTTGAAATGACCATTTTACACACTTATATATATGTTGTGTTATAACTTACATCATGTTAAAATGGATGAGAAAATGTTGTATCATATGGTTTTGATGTAAACATATGATTATGAGTAAATATTAGGTTTTTCTCAGTAAAGTATGATATAAGTGTTTACCATGAATTAGTATTAACCTTGGTAACTTGGACACATAAGGACTAATAGGACAAAGGACACTTCATATATGTATGAATTATAAAATAAATGATATATAGACATATGGTAAAATACAAAAGTAACAAAGTATAAAGAAAAGATCATAAATGGATTCAACAACTCAAGCAAACATTCTGTCCCAATTCGAATTTGAATACTCATTTTATTTTTATAAGATAATACATTTCACGACGATTCCCGGAAAGGTAAGAAACTTGTTATAACGATTAATAACGAAAAAGTTACGTTAAAAACGAGTTATACGTTAATAAACGAAGTCGTAAGAAAATTTTTATAAAAACATTTTTATAAAAACTCCAAACAGCAAGGGTTAGTATTTTTAATAAATAATACATATTTTTAGGATTCCAAAATGATAAGAATCGTAATTTTCAATTAAAAAACGAACGAGCATATGAATTTCGCGAGTTACGACAAATAATACATTTATAAAACTATTTTTATAAAAGTATACTATCACAGACAGAAAGTTATATTTTGTAAACCTCATAGAAAAATAAACTTTCAAATACGAGAACGCCTCAGAAAGAATTCCGTAAAACGAGCTATAAGAATAAAAATACGACATTACGGGTTTACGACTACGAATACGATTTTTATAAAGCTCACGTCTGAATGTGAAACAGTAAAAGTTACTGTTCACACAGTAGGTCCGAAATTCCAAAAATGTTCAATTTATGATAACTCGTCTGTTATACGAAAGAAGGGCATAAGAAACCGAGAATCGGTTTTAAAACAGCGAAAGTTACGCCAGTTTTGCTAAAACGGTAAAATAAACGTTTAACTTCTTAAACACAATTTTACCAAAACCATTAGTTGGTGATTGAGCTATATAGAATATTATGTGGTTATCAAAGTACTATATTACTAGGGAGTTTCATAATGAGGCCTCTTCGGATGGCGTTTCGACGAGTTGTTGGATTTACGATTTAAAGTGTCCTAACTCCTCGAACGTCATGTCATGACCTCTTTAATTATGATAGCCCGAACGATAGTACGATGTAACAACTATTAGATTATATTCAATGTTGTTAGATTAAGTACTCGGTACTTATACGACCTTAATTTAATTAGGTTGCATTTGATCAATTCGCGTGGCGCGTTAATTGTGATACACTCGACATTACTCACTCAAGGTGAGTTCATAGCCCCACATTTTACATGCTTTTGTTTTACAAAGTTTTTGGGGTGAAAAACATGCAATGCTTTACAATTGGACACAAGTGGTTAAGTTTCATGTTATGATTACGTGTTGCCTAAGTAGCGATAACCCATATCTGAGCCCATTATCATGAACTGTTAATTGTGAGCGCGAATGTTATTAATAGATCTATTGGGTTTGACAACCCCGTTCGGGTGATTAGCTATCACTAGACAAACGAACGTATACCATGTCGAATAAAGGATGTTGCGGGTTAGAACATCATCACGGGCAATGTAGGCCATTAATTTGGTATTCATACACGTCAAGCTTCAGTGTCATGAGCTTAGAGCAACGTAATTACATTTATATGATATCTGCATCTGTTGCATTATCATACACTTGGGGAAATCTTGTGGTCCTACAATATATGATTTATCAAACCTATGAATTCACCAACATATTGTTGACGTTTTAAAGCAATGTTTTTCAGGGGATCAATAAGCACAAGGTGCGATGGATACATTGGTGGTTTTGATATGGATGTCTTGCATTAAAGATTTTGTCGCATTTCATTTTGTTAACTGTTATGGGCGGAAAATCTTTGTATTTTGATTAAGTGAACAAGTTAAGCTTCGGGCTTATGTAACAATTACTTTGTTAAATCCAATGTATCATTTTCAAACGACTTTTTGGTCGTTCTATATATATCTTGTGTTGTTGATTTCATGAAGTAACACGCCCCGGACCCATATTCCGCTGCGACCCAATTTGGGGGTGTTACAGAGTGCCAGTCTCGATTATCTCAGACCAAGATAGAAGATTTACATCTTGTTTTTGGAAGTCAATCTAGAAAGCTTTGGGTACACGTTTGGATATGAGCACTGCATATCATCTGCAAACAGACGGCCAAAGTGAAAGAACTATCTAAACGCTGGAAGATATGCTATGCGCATGTGTGATCGACTTTAGCAAGGGTTGGGATAGGCATTTACCCTTAGTAGAGTTTTCATACAACAACAGTTACCATACTAGTATTAAGGCTGCACCATTCGAGGCACTTTACGGTCGTGAGTGTCGATTACCTGCTTGCTGGATTAAGGTTGGAGATAGTCAACTCGCTAGTCCAGATATTATTCATGAAACAACTAAGAAGATGATTCAGATAAATATCTGAATTCAAGCTGCTCGTGATCGTCAAAATAGTTACGCCAATGTGAGGCGTAAACCTCTAGAATTTCAAGTGGGAGATAAGGTTATGTTGAAAGTCTCACCTTGGAAAGGAGTAATACGTTTTGGAAAACGGGGAAAGTTGAACCCGAGATACATTAGACATTTCAATGTGTTAGTTAAAGTTGGACCCGTATCCGATCGACTAGAACTCCCCCAACAACTAAGCAAGGTTCATAGCACATTCCATGTATTAAATTTAAAGAAGTGCTTGTCCGA
>BQNB010146406.1:0-16579 GCA_026074375.1 Tanacetum coccineum
TGCATTATCTGTTATGTTATGAGGTGTAAGCCAACTGGTCTTAGCATTCTCATTGTCAAAAATGTAGTTTCATATTGATATTTGTTTAATTTTATTGTTTCAGAAATGTAGTTTCATATTAAGAATTTGAGATTCTCTTTTTAAACATAACAATTCTATTAGATCTCATATTTAAAGTAGATTCAAAAATGTAGTTTCATATTGATATTTGTTTCATTTTATTGTTTCAAAAATGTAGTTTCATATTGAGATTCAGAAAAGCTCATAATTGTTTCATATTGATCATTGCAGCTGCACTTGGAATTATTTGAGAGGTCAACGATTGAAGATGCAGGGAAGATAAGATATGATTCTGATGGATCAGAGACAAGCCTCGAGTCCTTCATCATCCAAGTAAAAGTTCTTCTGTATTTACACCTTCATTTCCTTTGCATGTGCTGTTTTTAACAATCTGTTTTTATGTTATTCAGCTGTTCGAGTTTCTAATAACGATTGTTGGCAGTAAAAAGTTTGTGAAGGTATCTTTTGAAATTTTACTTAGCAAGATTTTAGTACTTCCTAGTTTGATGTTTACTCACCTGCCAAATTTCACTCTTCAGGCTTTTGGAAATAGTATAAAAGACCTGGTCTACTATTCAATTGCTTTTATGCAGACAACGGAACAACAGGTAACTTACACAATGTCTTATATTTTAGTATTGTATTATACTCTATACTCAACATGTTACTCTGCAAACTATAATTTTCTATTCGTTTATAATATTATGGACATTCTTTAGGGACTACCTTGATTGTTCATGCTTTTTCTTACATATTCGATTGTCTTCGTCCAGGTTCATGCTTGGTCACTGGACGCTAATCAGTATGTTGCTGATGAAGATGAAAACACTTACAGTTGCCGTGTTTCTGGTATCCGACTCGCTCCTTTGATATCCTTTTTCTTGATCAGTAACAGTTCTGGCGTTAGTCGCTAGTGAACTCAGGTTGATATGGCTATTATTCCACAGGTTCTCTATTGTTGGAGGAAATTGTAATTTCTTGTGGAATTGATGGAGTTTATGCTATATTAAATGCTGCTAAACAAAGATTCGATGAGTCCCAGCAAGAGAAGGCTAAAGGCTCTGCTGACTGGTGGAGGGTATGCCTTAGTAATTTGTGTACAATTATGTATTCTAATTTATGCGATTAAAATGTTTGCTTAACTTTGATATGCCAGATGAGGGAGGCTACTCTTTTTGCTTTGTCTTCTGTGTCAGAACAATTGCTTGAAATTGAGGTTAGAACTTCCTTTGTAGTACATGCATAACAGTATATAGATTGATTGTGAATGATATTAGCTTAGTAGTTGGATTTTTTTTATATCTAAAGCACAATATCTTATGTATGTTGATTTTCAGGGTTCTGGACCTTCTGGTGTCAATTTGGGGAATCTCTTGGAGCAAACTTTTACTGAAGACATGACAGCAGGTAGAGTTCTGATTAGTTACGTTGCCATTGCTTTCATATAGTTAACCTCTTAAATAATCGCTATTTATTTTGCAGGTGTACATGAATTTCCGTTTCTCTATGCTCGCATGTTTTCATCAATTGCTAAATTTTCATCTGTGGTAATTATCTAGATTATTCATATATCATGTTTCAGTTTTCTTAAAAAAAATATTCACATTTATGCTATTCTTTTTTACAGGTCAAGCATGGTGTTATCGATCATCTCTTGTATGCTGCTATCCAGGCAATTGGCATGGACGTGTAAGATCATATTTCTATAAAACCCAATGCCCTTTGATTCATACTAGGATTTTGTTGCCCACGCTTTGCGACGGGATATAGTGATATATACTAATACGAGGCCAAATTTTATTTATTAAAGTTAAGTGCAAAGTAAAATTAAACAAAAGTAAAGTCTTGTAAGTAAACAATATTAGGTGACTATAGTTTCTATATATATTCAAGCATCAAAGTGAAAAATGAATAAAGATGAAAAGTAAAAATGAAAATATGAAATGAATAGTAATGAATAGTAAAAGTTTCGTGAATATATGAAGGGAAGATGTAGATGACGACTGTTTGTTTTAATTATAGGCCTGCACCAGTCAAAGTCGGTGCATGTCGGGCTCTTTCTCAACTCTTACCTGATACAAATAGAGGAATACCGCAGCCTCACATCTTGGCTCTGTTTTCATCACTTACAGAACTTCTTAAACAGGTAATATGGCATTTTGTTTCATTTCTATTAGTAACGACACATAAAATACTTATATTTCTAATTGTGCTATACATTGCAGGCATCTGATGAGACGATGCATCTTGTTCTTGAAACACTGCAAGCAGCTGTGAAGGCAGGTTGGGCTTATTCTATAAGCGTCGAGCAGAATTGTTTTTCATTATTTTAATTAAAAGGTGTCTGACTTGACTTTGTTATTTTCCATGCCATGGTAACTGCTCATTGTAGGCCATGAAGCTGCATTGTCCATAGAACCTGTAATTTCTCCCATTATACTTAACATGTGGGCTTTGCATGTTTCGGACCCTTTCATAAGCATCGATGCACTAGATGTTCTAGAGGTAATTTGATTAAATAAATGATGAATCTGTGGTTTAGTTGTTGCACTTGGTGGAGGCTGCCATTAACAATTCTAATTCTGTAACAGGCAATAAAAAATGCTCCTGGATGTGTTCATCCTCTTGTTTCGCGTGTTTTGCCATATGTGGGGCCAATCCTCAACGAAGTACGTTTGTTCAATATACTAATCTATTTTGAAGTCTTAATACTTACATGCGACAAGTTCTTTTCTGATTCATTCCAATTTCTGATGTTGCTTTTTTCAGCCTCAACAACAGCCCGATGGTTTAGTTGCTGGTTCATTGGATCTTTTGACTATGTTACTCAAGGTAAGCTATAAGGTTTACTTAGATACCATCTCTCTGTATCTTTCGTTGAACTTAAATGTATAAGTCTGGCTCATTGGTTCTCACCAAAATCTATCTAGAATGCACCTACTGAGGTGGTAAAAGCAATTTGTGAAGTTTGCTTTGAACCAGTTGTACGTACAGTTCTTCAGAGTGATGACCATGGTGAAATGCAGGTTATTTGTTAATCCAAACCTGTATTTTATCAATGAGCAGCATTTTAGTTGCATGCTTAGTTTTATACCCCATTCATGACTTTTTTTATATGAAATAGAATGCCACTCAATGCCTTGCTGCCCTTATCTCTGGTGGAAAGCAAGAATTGCTCATTTGGAGTGGTGATTCCAGTTACGCAATGAGATGCTTACTTGATGTAGCTTCAAGGTGGGTTTTTTGTATAATCATAATGGTTACTTCCAAACTTGTGATTTCTTGAAAGACATTTATTATTTCTGCTTGTTTGTTCAAGAAGATGACATTTTGGATATTTTGGCAGGCTTCTTGATCCAGATTTAGAAAGCTCGGGATCACTTTTTGTTGGGAACTATATTTTACAACTTATTCTACATCTTTCTTCACAAATGGTGCAACATATAAGAGACCTTGTTGCTGCTCTTGTTAGGCGTATGCAATCTTCCCAAATTGCTGGATTGCGAAGCTCATTGCTTCTTATATTTGCTAGACTGGTATGATACAATCTAAAACGACATTATGTATGTTATTTTCCATGCGCTTATTTTATCTCCTTTTTCATGATAATAGGTTCATATGAGTGTACCACATGTTGACCAATTTATCACCTTGCTGATCACCATCCCTGCTGAAGGCCATACTAATGCCTTGCATTACGTTATGTCAGAATGGACAAAACAGCAAGGCAAGTATTTTTTTTTTTTTTGGTTGAATCACCATTTACATAAATTAGGATTGCCGTTTAACAATTATTGTGAAATCTCTTATGCTGAACCGAAAATCTAAGACCACAATTGAGTACAGGGGAAATTCAGGGGGCCTATCAGATTAAAGTCACAACCACAGCTTTGGCTCTTCTTTTATCGACCAGACATGTTGAATTTGGAAACATTAATGTTCAAGGCCATTTGATGAAGGTTTGTTGTTTGCTTATTTCTCACAAGCTGTTTACACCATGCATCCCCTTGAAAACTCATCATTTTTTTTGTTGATTGAAGTCCTCTGCAGGGATCACCACTCGTTCAAAGGCCAAAGTTTCCCCTGATCAGTGGACATTGATGCCACTTCCTGCTAAGGTTTTTAACTTGCCTACTGATTATTACGTTTTTCTCAAAAAGTTTTGGATAACTTAACTTTATAAATGTATAATATTTGTTTGGGCAACATAGATTATTGCTGTACTGGCAGATGTTTTGCTTGAAATTCAAGAACAAGTTTTGGAAGCTGATGATCAGGTATTTTGATCTCCTTTTCACAAGTTTGTCTAAAAGCACTCTTTATCTTAACATATTATACCGTATTGGTCAATGCAGGATAGTGATTGGGAAGAAGTAGAAGCAGGTGATGCTGAACTAGAGCAAGATTTGCTATATTCAGCTGGTACAACATCTTACAGCAGACCTTCAAATGGGTATCTTGATGCTATGGCAAAAGCATTTAATGATGTATGTACCACAAACACTACTTTTGGCATCAATTAAATAGAATGTATTGTCATTAAACTTCGGTATGAACTAGTTCAATGTATTTTTTTATTTTTTTGTCTATATGCTTATAGGATGAAGATGATGATAATGATGACGACCTACTAAGTGCTGCTGATCCCCTCAATGAGGTTTACTTTCTTTGTAAAACTCATATAATCCGATTCCTGATGGCTTTGCATATATTACATTGACAGCTTCTTTGCATTTTGTCAGATAAACCTGGCAAATTATATTACCAACTTCTTTCGGGAGTTCTCTCAGGGAGACGGGCCTCTTTTTGATCATCTTTGCCAGGTTTCGTACTTTATTTATATAATTATTATTTTTCTTCTTCCTATCTTGTTTTCTAATATGTAATTTCTGGTAATGTTGCTCGGAAACTTGCAGAGTTTGACACAGGCTCAGAAAAAAGCTGTACAAATGGTGCTGAGTCGGTAATGTCCATCATTGTACCATTATTCAAAGAAATATCATTTGTATGTATTTTTGTTTGGGTTGGTAAAATAACATTCGAGTTTGTACATTGCGGGTTTTTTGTGTCCATTTTTTGTTTCTCATTGGGAGGGTTATTCTGTCATGTCCTTGTGATTGTTGTGTGGAGTTTTGTTTTATTTCACTGTAGACACTGATAAACTGTATTACATGCCCTTCAGTGGCAATGTAAATTGCGATATTATTGTTAGTCGAGGATCTGTGAGCAATTGGCATGTTTCATCAAGCATATAGTTACATAAATTTCATTTCTTAAAATGTGCAGCTGTCAGAATGTTTTAAATTCGCACGACACTGTTTGAGTGAATTGAAAAACAAACCACTGCTAATAACGAGTTTTAGCATTCAAATACGATTGACAAGTCATTTGACTACTTATGATGTCTTATGCAGTGGTCGGCCTAACTTAATATGTACCGACCCAATGAAAAGAAGTATCTAATAGACCCGGCAGGCTTTTGTTATGTGAGGTAGTCTGCTTGACTTGTGATTAAATAGAAAGCAAACCAACAGGTAAAATGACCAACAAAAGTGAAAAGCTGCTGAGGATGGTAGCGAGACTGATCGCAATTGCAGGAATAGGTTGACTTTCTTTCATTTTGGCGGTTTGCGAATTCGAATAGCAAAAGAGCATGAACAAAATTTTCTGGGTATTCAGGACTGACGGGTTAAGATTATGGTTTAGGTCCTAAAATAGCAACACATTTCTCCCAAAGTTCCGACTAAGTAACTATAAAAAGCATCATTAAATGCAACGTACTTATGTAACTTTAAAGATAATATTACTAGTTGAGGTATTAAAGTTCTAGTGCAAAGTGACAAAACACATGAAATCATACATTAAAAATCAACACGTGTTTCTTTCTTTTGCGTTTGATACCTTTGTTTTACTTGCACATGAGGCGGTGTGGCTCCTCAACAGAGTCTGGTTATTTATGCATAGTAATGTTATGACACATAGATTCATAAATGTTGTTTTCAAAAGAATTAGTTTTGTAATCAAATAAATGATTAGCGATGCAGCTTGTTGCTCGTTTGCCTTAACACTTTTATGTAGATCATATTTTATTCGTATATGGACACAAATAGCAAAGTAAAATTAACAAAAAAAATTTGTTAATTGCAACAAGTATATTATCACAATCAAGAAAACTTTTAGAAAGAAAAACTGAAAGACATTTATCAAAATGACTTTGAACACACTTTAATTGACTTTCTGGAATTCCCAACATGCTTTAATTCTCATCTATGATTTTTTCTGTCCATATGTTCTGAATGTTTCATAAATTGAGTACTACTTATAACTGAAAAAATAAATCACGTGGATCACATTAAACATGACAAATAATTGTACTAGACAAAGAAACAAGAATGTTAACATTTAACAACCAATATGCATTAAGTTGTGACAAAGATGAGTCATTGTAAATTGATGGTATGAAAAGTAAGTCACTCGGATAAAGGATTTGGAAATTTGACTTTTACTTCTTCTTAGAGCATTTGAGGATTTTGACGCTCGAGGCGAGAGTTGACAAAAAATACCCCTTTTCATATCAACTTAAATATTTTGTTACATTATTTGCTACTTTGTTAATAATATGTTAGAAAAAAGGATAAGATTTTCCTTATGCGGTTACTCGGAGAAAAAGAGTTAGTTAACTTAGATATACGCGGTCAATGACGAAACTTAGTGCGGATCAAGAGGGGTGATGGTCCTCTCAAAATTTCAGCCACAAATTCATTTTTATAGCTTATACTTTCTGCTAGGCATTATTAGTACACATGTTAAAAAAAATGTAAATTAGCCCTCTTAAGTACGTACATTATAGTTTGACCCTTATATTATATATTTGGTAATATGTATCATATGCACTTAAATTTATTTAATCTTGAACATTTATATGAAACACGTAACTTTAGTGTCACTGCAACAAGCATTCATTTCATGTTACACATGTATATGAAATTGAGTTAAGCCCACATATATTGTTGGTGTCTCAATTATTGCAGCGCCAACCTACTAGGCGAAAAAATCTATTACTATTTGATATAATTTACACATATATATGATATATGTAACCTTTGGTAAAAAATAACCTACTAGGCTAAAAACATTTCTTAAACAAACTAAAAAGTTGCAGTTAAAAGAGTCACGCGGCATATACTTTTGAAACGCACTAACAAATAAGTGCCTTAAATTAAAAAACAGATAAGCAAAAACAACTAGTATAATACCCGTGCGTTGCCCGGGTATAACGATTCAATAAAAAGAAAAAAAATTATAAACTCATTTTCTGTATATTTTATAAAAATAAACATTAAAACACACACACATCTTAAAGTGCATAATCATTCTTCTTCAAAGTTCCTTTGTGTTTGTGTTTTTGTTTGCAAATGAATAACCCTTCTATTTCTGTTTTTCTTTGAAATATTATGGATTTCTTGGAAGTAAATGAGACCCAAATTGTCATTGCGGGTTTTGCTGTTGCGATTGCTTCATTCTATATATTTAACTCCATGAAACACAAAGGTTCGTTAAGAACTCATTTTGAATCATTATTCTTTTTATGCATATCTTTATTAGGTTTTTTAAATAATCAAAGCAATGGTATGGATCAATGTTTAGTTTCGTGACAGCTAGTTATATTATTTGCTAAAAATATTGAATTTTTATTTACAAAAGTAGCAATATGTACATAACAAAAGCGTATAATAAAGTGTTGTATCATTGTTTTGTTCCAGTGTATTACCCAAACAACAAAATCTAATGCAAGTAACTCTTTGTTCAGATACACCATTGTGCTTCGTTTGTATAATGTTCAAACACTTCAAATATGTCTTTTATAAACTGAGAATGTAAACTAAAAAGTTGTTATGAGATTTGTTTATTGATACTTTATTGAATAACATCTAAAAAGGGACACAAGGAAAACACATACTACTAAAGCAGTATGTCTAAGTGACGAAATAAAGAGAGACTACTAAGATAGTAGCGTAACAATTGAAATACTGCAATACCCGTACGTTGTTCGGGTATATACGGATCCATATCGAGTGATATCATCTTAAAGCCATGTCAAACAAAACAAAACAAAAAAAGTACAAAAAAGTATTAAAATAAACGCTACTTGGCGAGTGAATCCAACTTACAATTTTTTAATGTGTTAATTTTCTTATATATCACCCCTTATTATCGACAACATTTTTGAATACTGAGTAGTAAATATACTAGCTTAGGGTCATGTATATTGTCAATTGCGTACAGTGTGGAGGAAATTACGTATCCCCCCAAATCTCATTCAATATATATAAATCCTTGATCTAGACGAGGAAGAAAATCATTTGGTTTTTAAAGAGCTTATTCTAGGCTTATATAGTGTTCTTGACCGCGGTTTATCAATAGGAAGAAGGGGACAACCTTTTCGAAAATTTAGAAAAAAGGACAAAGGGAAAAAGTTGTATCCCGCGGTTTACAAGAAGAAGTGGCAGTGATTTAAACTTGTTCCAGCGATTTACAGACTTATTCTTCGCGGTTTAAACTGTGTCTCGTGGTTTACATGTATTGTTTGATCCAACGATTTAACAGCCTCATTACTCCTGCGGTTTAAGTGATTCCAGGTCCACGGTTTTAAGATTCTTGTGATCCTGCGGTTTAATAATTTTTTTCCACTGTGGTTTAAGTTTGTGCCTCCGCGGTTTAAGGAAGTGATATACAGGTTGCTAGTTTAAGAACCCACGTCTCGCGGTTTATCGAAGGTGTTTTTCAGGTTTTTCAATCCCACGGTTTATAATCATGTATCCCGCTGTTTAACAAGGTAAGTTTATTTCACAGCCCGCGGTTTAACAGTCTTTAGAGTTAGAAGAAAGGTTTTGAAATTAGGCGAGAAAATTTGTATTCAAAGTTTGGTGCCCTAATCCAATTTTACAAATTTAGTCCCTCCAAGTTTTAACTCTTTTCATAGTTCGTCCTTAACAGAATATCCAACAGCCGTTTGTCCCTCAACCGTGAAATAATTACACCGTTAGTCCTTACTTGTGACCTCTTCTTGTGTAATTACCCCCCTCCCACATACTGTTAGTCCTTCAAAGAGTTCTTAATTAATTAATTACACTGTTAGTCCCTTATATCAAAACAGTTACATTGTTAGTCCTCACAAGTGATAATTACAACCGTCTGTTCACATTACTTCAAAGTTATTACATCGTTAGACCTTTGATCATTCAAAAACGTTAACAAACCATAATCAAATCACTACATCCACTTAAGATCCGATATCCATTCACAACATTATCAAAATGTCGAATAACAACAACAATCTTCAAACTCAAACATGAAGTGTTCTTCATAATGCCATCATGGAAGTCGGTGGTAAAGATCGTCCTCCAATGTTAGCACCTGGTAATTACGTTCAATGGAAATCCCGAATCAAAAGATACACTGACACCAAACCAAACCATAAGCTTATCTACGTCTGTCTTTAGAATCCACCATACAAATATCAATACAGAGTTCCACTTGCTACAATTGGTAATGATGGCAGTCCACAACAACCAAAGGAAGAGGTAATGAAAACGTATGCAACTATTTTAGAGGAGACGAAGAAATGGATTGATAAAGATATATACTCTACAGTTGATGCTTGTCTAAATGCAATGAAAATGTGGAAAGCAATTAAAAGGTTGAAACAAGGTGAGTCAATCAATGCACAAGATCTTGAAACCAATTTGTACTGGGAATTTGGGAAGTTCATCTATGATGAAACACTTGACTCGTATTACTCAAGGTTCTATAAGATGATGAATGAGCTTGTCAGAAATCAATGTGAAGTCACCAATCATCAAGTGAATGTTCAGTTCTTACTTCAACTTAAACCAGAATGGAAAAGGTTTGTGACACTTGTTAAACAGAGTCAAGAATTAATGACTGTCTTTTATCACAAACTCTATGACATCCTGAAGCAACACCAGAATAAAGTCAATGAGCTAAAAGCTGAAAGACTAACACGTACTGCTAACCTACTTACACTAGTTGCACAACAACAACCAGTTTACTATCCTCAACCAAATCTCACCCACTACACTCAAAGTTCATCAACCAGATCACAAGCTGCTACCAAAAACAAAGAAAAAGCAATTGCCAATTCTCCTCCACCCATTTATGACTCAGAACCCAAAATTGTTGCTGATGATGAAGCATCTTCAAAGGAGAAGGAAATTGACAAACTCATGGCTTTAATCTCAATGTCTTTTAAGAAAAACTACAAACCTACCAACAACAACCTCAGAACTTCATCAAACACCATGAACATGAACGTTGATAATACTCCCAGATCTAATAGAAGAACTAGGTATGACAGACAGACTGGGCAGTGTGATAATCAAAGGGCAGTTAATGTTGTTGGGGCTAGGGAAAATGTAGCTACTCAGGTAGTGCAACAGACTGGGATTCAGTGTTTCAACTGCAAAGAATTTAGGCTTGTAGCAAGGGAATGTAAGAAAGCAAAACAGGCATGGGATTCAGCTTTTACAAGGAAAAGATGTTGCTGTGTAAGTAAGAGAAAGTTGGGATTTAACTGAGTGTAGAACAAGCTGACTGGAGGGATAACACAGATGATGAACCTGAAGATCAGGAATTGGAAGCACATTACATGTACATGTCAAAGATTTAAGAGGTCATTCCAGATGCTGCTAACAATTCTGGACCTATCTTTGATACTGAGCCATTCAAAAAGGTACATAACAATGATGATAAATATAATTTGTTTGCCAATGAGAGACATCATCCTGAGCAACCTGAATCTGTTAATGACACATATCTAGTAGATCAAGGTGATACTAATACCACTCCTGATTCATCAGATATGAGTAATAATAAAGGATAGACTCACCAGGATGAACAAATATTTCAAGAAGAACGTGAATTGCTTGCTTCTTTAATTGACCAGATAAAAATTGAAATTAATGGAAGCTTGAAAACAAATAAATCTTTAGAATCATTAAACAAAGCTTTACGAGAAGCAAACACGTTTTTAAATAACGAGCTTAAGAGATACAAAGATTCTGATTTTGTGTAAAATGTTAAACTTAAATGTGCAAAAGCTTATGGTTCACTTGAGACACAGAAAGTCACATCTGCAAAGTTTTTAGTGCTTATACTGAAAAAAATCAATTTAAATCAAAAGCTTTCAGAAATGCAAAACGAGCTTTCTACACATCAAAGAACCATTTCAACAATTTAATTTCAAAAAGAGGAACATGAAAAGTGTTTCAAAACTCGCGAAGACAAATAAATTGAAAAGGTCATCAGTTTGGAAAAACAAGTCAAAGTTTTGAATGCCATTGTTTATAAAACCGGTCAATCAATTCAAACGATGAATATGCTTAATCGTAATTGTAAAACAAGTTTATAAAACCTCAGTACCTCAAGAAAGCTCAAAGTGCGAATCCACGCCTGTATGATATAGGATGCTATAATGATAATCTTGCCTTAATGATTGCTCCTAAATCTGACAAAACGATTCGTCTTGCCCAAGAAATTAGATCAAAATTAAGCGATTTAATCAAACCTTTTGATTATAAAAACTTGAACAGCCTTTACGAATTGTTTGTTCCTCAACATGAAAAGTCACCAGAACAAAAGTATTTTTCAAACGATTTGAGAATGAGTTATACACCTGAAAAGAATGTCTACTCAAAAGAGGTTTTCAAAAAACAAACGATTTTTTTGGACAAACGGATGGATGAAACCTTTCTGTGGTCTCAAAAATATAAAAGTAGTGAAAAATTCAAGTATCTCAAACAAGGTGTTCAGTCTTTTCATAATGGACTTACACGTTGTTTTGAAATCAGTAATGGCACTCACTTGAACATTCCAGTTAGTCAAGAAATGAAAACTGTCATTAAACAGAAACTGAACCCAACTACTAAACGTCTTACGAATGATGTAGTCAAATTTTATCACACTTTGAAAGAAGAAATGGTTGAAGATTTGAAATATTTTAAATCTCTTGAAAATGAAGTTGAATCTCTTCAATCTCAACTTGAACTTCAATAAACACAGTTTTAAAATGAAATCGATCGACTTTAAAATAAGCTTGCTGTACATAAAAGAATCATTTCCACAATTTCATTTCAAAAAAAAGAACAAGAAAGCTTTCAAAACTCATGAAGATAAAGAAATTGAAAAAGTCATTAGTTTGGAAAAACAAGTCAAAGTTTTGAATGACATCGTTTATAAAACCAGACAGTCAGTTCAAATGATGAATATGCTTAATCAGAATTGTAAAACAAGTTTTGTCAAACCTCAGTACCTCAAGAAAGCTCAAAGTGCGAATTCACGTTTGTATGATGTAGGATGTTATAATGATAACCTTGCTTTAATGTTAGCTCCTGAATCTGATGAAACGATTAGTCTTGCCCAAGAAAGTCGATCAAAATTAAGTGATTTAATCAAACCTTTTGATTATAAAAACTTAAATAACCTTTAAGATTTGTTTGTTCCTCAACGTGAAAAGTCAGCTGAACAAAAGTATTTTTCAAACAATTCAAAAATGAGTCATACACCTGAAAAGAATGTATACTCAAAAGAGGTTTTCAAAAAACAAACGATTTTGTTGGAAAACGGATGGATGAATCACTTCCATGGTCTCAAAAATGTAAAAGTAGTGGATAATTCTAATATATCAAACAAGATGTTTAATCTTTTCACAATGAACTTTACGTTGTTTTGAACTATAAACGACAAGTATTGGAACATTCCAGTTAGTCCAGATATGAAAATTGTCATTGAACAAAAACTAAACCCAACTGTTTAAAAAACGTTCTATCAAATATAGCGCTTCAATCGAATTTAACAATCTTCTCTTGAAAGAAGAAATAGCGGTTTGACAGATTTGAAATATTATTAAATCTCTTAGAAAATGAAGGTTGAATTTCTCTCAAACTCAACTAGAGACCCACAAACATAGTTTTTCAAATGCAAAATTGATTCGACTTTCTCAGGTAATATAACATATGAATGATCACATTGAAATTGCTATCACTTTGTGGTTATACTACTCTTGATCAATTATTCGGAAAAAGCCATAAGTGAATTATTAGGAATGCATCTGAAAAATGTGAACGTCTACGAAAAAGTCGAAAACAAATCGCTTAATGAATTGACAAAAAGGTTTGAGACTTTCGAGGAAATATTACTATGCTTATCACATGAATGCTATACTTGGTGTGTATAATAATCTTGATGAATATTCTGAAATGGCATGTGATTATTTGGAAGCAGTGGCAAAATGTGAACGTCTTGAAAAATGAGCTTTCAAAACGAACTGAAAATGTCAAAAACAAATCGTTTATTGAATTGTCAAAAAAGTTTGTTGAACTAGAGATTGCATTTCTCTCGAACTGTCTTTGCAACACAGAAAAAAAAGTTTTCAAAATGACAAACCATGTAAAAATCAAGATGCTCCTGAATTTCCTAAAATTTTAAAAATAAACGAATTGAAAGCTCAGCTTCAAGACAAGAACATTGCGATAAGTGAGTTAAAGAAACTCATTAAAAAGATGAAAGGAAAGTCTGTGGATACTAAGTTTGTAAAACCATCGGTTACTCGACAACTGAATGCTTTAAATTTCAAAAACCACCAGTTTTTGGTAAACCGACCCCTTTTTTAGATTCTCTTGAGAATAAAGATTTTGCAAAGTCAAGGTCGGTTACCAGAACTAATGTGACACAGGATTTAACAAAACCAGTCACTCCATAAATTTTGCCTAAAAATGTGAATCAAGTTCAAAAGAATACAAACATAATTGCACCAAGAATGTACAAAATGAACACTAGGCCTACTCAAACTAGAACACCACAGTTATCTCAGGACATTAGAAAAACTAACAAACGCGTGTCTTTCTCAACAGGAGTAATTACCACTACTAGTGTTATCAGACCACAATTTAAGAGCACACAACTGGAAGATTGGGTCATGCAAAACAATAGCCAAGTGAAGACAAAGAAAGTAGAAGATCACCGTAGGAATTTTAAGTTTTCGAATAATAAAACATTTGTAACTGCGTGTAATGACGGTTTGAATGCCAAGACTTCGAATGTTAATTTTGTTTGTGGAACTTGTGGCAAATGTATGTTCAATGCAAATCATGATTCGTGTGTTCTAAATTATATTAATGGCGTGAACTTTAGAACTAAGAACCCCATTGCAATGCCTATTAGTACTAAAGAACCTAAGCGATTAGTGAACTAATCTGTTGCAACACCCTATAAGAAAACCGTTGCTTCAGAATCCACTATCCAGAAACCTAGAAGCACATTTAAGAGATTATATGAGCATGTTAGTAAGACATGTAGTTGGTGGTACACTAAGCTTACACCACCAGGATATAAATGGGAACCTAAGACTAAAACGGAAAATGTGAAACCGAATGTTAGTTTGCCTCTAGGAATTGAATATAGAAATTCTAATATGTCAGAACCCAAGTCTGTTAGGAGATCCAATTTGTCCAACACTCTATTGTCTTCTAATTCTTTTGCAACTCATAGAAATTATCCTGTTTATCGTCGACTCGGGGTGCGCAAAGCACATGAAGAGAAATATCAAGATTCTAATTAATTTCGTAGAGAAATTTCTGGGTACGTTACAGTTTGGAAATGATCAGTTTGCACCGATTCTTAGATATGGAGATCTGGTTCAAGGAAACATCACTATCAAATGGGTCTATTACATCAAAGGTCTGAATCACAATATATTCACTGTCAGTCAATTTTGTGATGCGAATTTAGAAGTTGCTTTTCGGAAATCTTCATGTCATATTCGTGATTTAAAAGGCAATGATCTTCTCATAGACTCTTGTGGAACATATATTTATCTAATCACTCTTCAAGAAACAACTTCTCCTAATCCAATTTGCTTAATGGATAAAGCTTTATAGTCTCAAGTATGGTTATGGCATCGTCGTCTCTCACATTTAAACTTTGACACCATTAACTTGCTTTCAAAGAATAATATTGTGAATGGCCTTCCAAAATTAAAATTTGTCATCTTTGTTCTTCTTGTGAGTTGGGTAAAGCCAAACGTAGTTCTTTAAAGACTAAAACTACCCTAAGCTCAAAAGGACGGTTACACCTTCTTCACATGGACTCATGTGGTCCAATGCGGATAGAAAGTTTTGATGGGAAGAAATATGTACTTGTGATTGTTGATGATTATTCCAGATACACATGGACTCGCTTCTTGAGATCCAAATACGAAACACCCAAAGTTCTCATCGATTTCCTTAGAATGATTCAAAGATGATTTCATGCTCAAGTAAGAACAATGCGAACTGACAGAGGCGCATAATTTCTGAATAAGACTCTTCATGCATAATTTTCACAATAAGGTATAGAGCACCAAACGTCCATTGCTCGAACACCTAAACAGAACTACATTGTCGAAAGACGGAATCGTACTCTCGTTGAGGCTGCTCGAACAATGCTAAGCGTCGCTAAACTTCCATTATTCTTCTGGGCTGAAGCAATTGGAACTGCATGTTTTACTTAAAATCGTTCACTCGTAATCCCTCGACATGACAAAATACCATACCACATAATAAATGGGAGAAAACATTCTATTAAATTCTTTCACATATTTGGCTCATAATGCTACATTGTCAGAGATGGAGAGAATCTTGACAAGATGAAAGAAAAAGGTGATGCATGTATTTTTGTGGGGTATTCTACTCAGTCAAAAGGTTACATAGTATACAACAAGAGAACAAGATTGATAGTCGAGACTATATATGTTAATTTTGACGAATTATCTCAAATGGCGTTAGATCACGACAGCTTTGACCCCGCACCACAATGTCAGACAATGGCACTTGAACATAACACTTTAAGTCCCGATCCCCAAAGTCAATATAATGTTCCTACAACAGATGAGACAGTAACAACGTTACTTCAAGAGTTAGAAATGTTATTTGGTCTAATGTTCGATGAATATTTCAATGGAGCTACTCCAGTTGTGTAAAAGTATTTAGCTGTTACTACTGCTGATGCATCCGATAAACGTCAACAACTGAACACAACTCCATCTACTTCAACAACCCTTGCTGCAGATATAACTCATTGGATATTCAAACAACACCTGAACCTACAACTTAAGCACCAGCTGTCACTACTACTGAGAACATCAATCAAGAAGAAAATGCACAGGTTGACAAAGACGAGTTCATCAACACTTTTGTTACACTGGTACACGAAGTGGGAAAGTCATCCTCTCGCCATGTTGATCCGCCAAACATATATACATTCTACCAACGAAACCTTTCTGAATACCAATGGACAAAAGATCATCCATTGAAATGTGTATGTTTGCACTCACCGTGAGTCGAGCAAAACCAAAGAACATTAAAGGAGCAATGGCTGATCATGCTTGGATAGAAGCAATACAAGAGGAACTTCATCAGTTTAAACAACTAGATGTTGGGAATTAGTCGACAGACTATACGAC
>BQNB010146407.1:0-16578 GCA_026074375.1 Tanacetum coccineum
TTAGATTCCTCTGATCAGGGTCTACCCCTCATGTACAACCCTTCACCACCATCACCCTTTGCTTCTGTCATGTTCTGAAGTTCCTTAGAATTAAGTGTGGCCAACACGTCTTCTAGCTTCAGAGTATCATGACCGTACAACAAAGTCTCCACAAAATTCCCGTAAGATGATGACAAAGACATAAGCAACAATAACGCCTGATCCTGATATGATATAGCAGTATACATAGCCGCTATGTCACCGACCAACTTGTGAAACTCATCAATATGCTCAGACTGTTTCTTACCCATATGCATATAAAAGGTGTATAGCTTCTTCGGCAAGTACAAACAATTAGCTAAAGACTTCATCATGTATAAAGTCTTAAGTTTTGTCCATATCCCCGCTGTAGTCGTCTCCTTGTTGACCTCCCGTAGGACCTGGTCACCAAAACACAAGATCAATGCACTATGCGCACTCTTAAGCATCTCATCCCATGCCGTATCTGCTACCCCTGTAGGCTTCATAGCCAACAACGCAGACTCACATTTATGCTGAGTCAATAAAGCTTTCATCTATATCTTTCATAGTGTGAAATTCCTAGTTTCGTCGAATTTCACTACGTTAAACTTGGTACTTGACATCATATTTTATCCCTTTATTTATTTTGATAACCTTGTTATATAAACTTCACAACACCGAATCAAATAATGTACATTGTGCTAACACTTCAAAGTAATAACCTTTTATTTAATTACCGAATCTTTAATAACCAAGATTTAAAACACCAATTAAATAAACACCACCTTGAATCTAATAGCCTTGTTGTCGGTTAGCATTCACTCGTTTTTTTGACGTCTACAACAACACGGCAGTAACTAGAGGCGGCAAAACGGGCGGGCCGGGCGGGCACGGGCACCGGGCTAAACGGGCACGGGCTAAAACGGGCGCGGGATAAAACGGGCGCGGGCTAAAACGGGCGCGGGCTAAAACGGGCGCGGGCCAAAACGGGCACGGGCTAAAACGGGCACTCATGGAATAAATGGGCTACTTGACATTTTTGTACGTTTACGGACATTTTCTTACGTTTTCGCACTTTTTTTACGTATTCGCCCGGTTTTTTACGTTTTCGTCCGTATTTTTACGTTTTCGCCCCTTTTTTTTACGTTTTCTTCCGTTTTCTTATGTTTTCGTCCGTCTTCTTATGTTTTCGTCAGTTTTTTACGTTTTCGTCCGTTGTTTTACGTTTTCGTCCGTTTTTCTACGTTTTCGTCCGTTTTTTACGATTTCGTCTGGTTTTTTATGTTTTCGTCCGTTATTTTACGTTTTCGTCCGTTTTTTTACGTTTTCGCCAGTTTTTTTACGTTTTCGCCCGTTTTCTTACGTTTTCGTCCGTTTTCTTACGTTTTCGTCCGTTGTCTTACGTTTTCGTCCGTTTTTTTACGTTTTCGTCCGTTTTTTACGATATCGTCTGGTTTTTTATGTTTTCGTCCGTATTTTTACTTTTTCGTCCGTATTTTTACGTATTCGTCTGTTTTTTACGTATTCGTCCGTTTTTTAGATTTTCGTTTGGTTTTTTATGTTTTTCGTTCGTTTTATTACGTTTTCGTCCGTTTTTGTTTGTTTTTTACGTATTCGTCCGTTTTTTACGTTTTCGTCCGGTTTTTTACGTTTTCGTCCGTTTCTTTCGTTTTCGTCCGTTTTTTCGTTTACGTCCGTTTTTACGTTTTCGTAAGTTTTTTTACGTTTTCGTACGTTTTTTTACGTTTTCGTCCGTTTTTTACGTTTTCGTAAAAAAACCAGACGAAATCGTAAAAAAACGTACGAAAGCGTAAAAAACGGCGAAAACGTAAAAAACCAGACGAAATCGTAAAAAACGTACGAAATCGTAAAAAAACGGACGAAGACGTAAAAAACAGACGAAAACGAAAAAAACGGACGAAAACGTAAAAAACTAGACGAAAACGTAAGAAACCGGGCGAAAACGAAAAAAAATGAGCGAAAACGTAAAAAACAGACGAAAATGTAAAAAAAAACAGACGAAATCGTAAAAAAGCGTACGAAAACATAAAAAACTGACGAAAATGTACCGTAAGAAACCGGACGAAAACGTAAAAAAAGGGCGAAAACGTAAAAAAACAGACGAAAACGTAAAAAAACGTGCGAAAATGTAAAAAAACCGGCGAAAACGTAAAAAACATACGAAAACGTAAAAAACCAGACAAATTCTTAAAAAAATGAACGAAAACATAAAAAACGGACGAAAACATAAAAAACGTAAAAAAAACGAGCGAAAACGTAAAAAAAAGGCGAAAACGTATGAAAGCGTAAGAAACCGGACGAAAACGTAAAAAAAAGGGTGAAAACGTAAAAGAACAAGCGAAAACGTAAAAAAACAGACGAAAACGTAAAAAAACAGACGAAAACGTAAAAAACCAGACGAAATCGTAAAAAAACGGACGAAAACGTAAAAAACGTGCGAAAACGTAAAAAAGCGTGCGAAAGAGTAAAAAACGGGCGAAAACGTAAATAAACAGACGAAAACGTAAAAAAACAGACGAAATCGTTAAAAAACGGACGATAATGTAAAAAAGTAGAGGAAACGTTCGAAAACGTGAAAAACGAGACAAAAAAGAAAAAGAATAATAAAGCATAGAAGAAAGAAAGAAAAAGAAATGGGACAAAAAATGTTTGGCCATTTGGGCAAAATTCGCCCTCTTATTTATCATTTCCGCCCATTCATATTTCTCTCTCCGCCCATAAGAGTTCATAACAAAATCAGGGTGGGGCAAAAAACGCCTATAACTTTTTAAAAAGTGTCAAAAAACGCCCATAAGTTGCTATTTGGGCAACTTTTGCCACCTCTAGCAGTAACTTATGAGTTTCTAAACCCATAACCTTTTTTCAAACCTTAATATTTTTTAACAAAAAAAATCAAAAACATGGTGTTGTTCTTTGTCGACGAACGTGACAAAACCCAAACACACCAGCACTTTTCGATCTCTAAACCGAAAACCAAAACAACCCTTTGAAACCTTCTTCGTCTTGTCGCAAAAACCGGACATGAAAACAAGAACCAGACCCTTTACTATCGACACTAACCCGCTACACCTCTTGTTTTCGTTGAACCTGATAGCCCAAACAGAAATCTACCCTCTGCTCCTATCAGAAAACGATCACCAAGAAACTTTCTTTCTTTTGTCGATCATCAAGAAACCCGAAATCCGAACCGTTTTCTTCTACGATGAACACCAAACAAAAGAAGCTTCAACAAATCGATCCTAGATTCCAGAAGCTCTCGACCAAGCGCATGATAC
This sequence comes from Tanacetum coccineum, assembly GCA_026074375.1. Classification (NCBI taxonomy): domain Eukaryota; kingdom Viridiplantae; phylum Streptophyta; class Magnoliopsida; order Asterales; family Asteraceae; genus Tanacetum; species Tanacetum coccineum. The sequence goes on from BQNB010146407.1 coordinate 3,297, forward strand.
CAATTATCGGTATTTATGTCCAACGATGTGGAACCTACTTTGCGGAATACTCGAACTTTAAAGAAGAATAAGCACGCACACTAGCAGATGTTTGTATTCGACATAAAGTAATGCATAAGAATTAACCCTAACCAAATGTTAGTATTGAAAAGAATGATGTACAGTGACCTTTCCCCTCTAACCTCTTTTTGTAGAGACGAGGGGGAAGAAAACCAAGTCTAAAAGACTTGAAGTTGGCTGCTACAAAAGAGAAAAAGACTCGACTGCATAGACTTGACAAATCGTCTATGCATTATCTATAGCATGGGAACCGACCTAAGCATCTCCCAATTTTACTTAAACTCATGATAAACTTTTCACTTTAACCCATATATTAAATTCTAAGTAGGTTTTTAACCCGCGCTCCGCAGCGAAGCGTGGGGTTTTTTGTCTTCGTTGCGGCGCCATTGAATTTTGTCGTTGTATTTAACAGAAGTGCATGTTACGTTTTTCAAATTTCTCTATTCAGAAGTTTGTCACAACCATTTCCATTTCACTTAACAAAAAGGTTCGAGAATAGCCACATTACATCATGCTTAAGTTGATATACAAAGTTGTGTACAAAAATAACATTTAAAGGAACATGTCGGTAATTATAAAGAGTACCAGTAGCTACAGAACCCGTGGAGGCAGTACCAGTGGAACATGACAGTGAATGATCTAACTCGTACCTTTGTGAGGTTTGTTTCATATTACATTCGCTAGAAAACTAATCCTAACCCCTGCCTTAAATCTTCCCCAACATCTAATTGCGCACAACAATTCATATGCTCATAAACAACTCCTCTGCCACTACACGTGATATGAGAGTACTGTTCCCATTTTTTAAATCCATAATCGGGTCGTCAGCCTTCATACCGGTCTTTGCAATTGTCCTTCAAAATAAACTCAATTCAGTATCATGTAAAGTTTGCACCAGATGGATATATATCAAATAAATAATGTGGATAAATAATGCGGATGCAGGAGTTATAAAAGATAGAGGAATCAAGAGGTCCTTTATCAGCAACAAAAACAAGAAGAAAATTAATCATTCTTTAATTGTATTATATTTGTAGGGCAGGAGCCCTTTGCCTATGGCTTTTAAGGCGTTCTAAAAAACATAATTTTGTTCTTTTTTTATGGCTAATGACTCTAGCTATTGTTGCAGGATGTTCATATCCCCCTTTTTCATGGCTAGACCTAAATCTATTGTTAAGTCTATGGATTGATTGATCAATATCAAAGATGTGTTCTTTTATTTCAACAACCTGGTGTAGGTTTTTTAAATGGTTTGGATTAGTCATAAATATTTTTATGAAAGGATTTTCTTTTATCTTTTGTTTTGAAAGAAAAGGATTTTATGCAAAATATCTAAGATTTTTAACTCTATATGAATTAGCTCATTATACCTCATGATGGTCTGGATAAAGGTTAATCGTCAGGTTAAAGGCCAGCCTGTCCTTGGATGCTTTTTGTGTCTTTTCCCCATGGCCATCTGCCTTTTGGTACTTGTTGACGGTTAATTGCATCGGACTCTGTCACGTTTAGTTCGTCGATGATCATGATTTTTATACCCTTTGTGACCTTTATGAGGAAGATTGATTTTATTCATAATAGAGTCTCCTCAAATGAGGATGACTCAGAATATCTTACATAATACCCTTTTCAGGGTTTTTACTCACTATACATTCTAAAAAAATAAAGATTTACAAGGATAGTTGTAGGGTTTTTAAGCCTATCTTTCGATGCCTTCAACTCATTGAGGAGGTCTTCCTTTTATATCCGCCAAAAGGTAAAAACTTAACATTGGTTACTTTTTCTTCATGGTTAAGTTATGTACCATTATTAAAGAAGGAATCTCTTTAATAAAGAAAAGCAGTATTATTGATCTTCTTTGGTACGTTTTTCTTGATGGTGGGCCTGTAGGCATGTGCTACTTAGTCGTTGGATGACTTTTCGTCTTCGGTGGTGGGACCATCTTTACTTGTATTATTGTCCTTGCAATATTGACAATAATGATCTTGAAACAGCTGGCTGGCGTGTCGGCAGTAAGCTTGCTTTGTTGTACCATTTGCATGAATGGTGTTTGTTTGGAAATTTACTCCAAATTGATAGATTAACTGAGCATCTATCTCGTTGTTGCCGGAAAAACTCCAGCTTGTTATTATACAGTTACTGTCTGCATAATTAACTTTTTTCTTTTCTTCAGAGATTGCTTCAAGGATTTGTTCAGCAATTCTTTTGAAATTAGTTACTCTTATTTTGAAAAGAGTGTCTAGAAGAGGTTGTTTGTCTTCCATGGGCTGAGATTGGTTTATCTCTTTCTTTGACTTTGCTAGACCGATTTCTAGGAAGTGATATGGAGCATGGCTTCCTTCTTGATTCCAGTCTGGAATTGTGCTAATGACCTTGATGTAGATCGGACTGTCTTTTGCTTTTAGAACCTTTTTTCTGAAGTTCTTGATGGCGTTAATCATGGGATTAGGAAAATCCCTCAGTTCTAACAAGTTATTGCTGGGATAAATGTTATTAATCAATCCAGCTTTGAACGCTTGATGGGTTAATGTGGGGTCAGGTCCTTCTATGAAATTGTACAGACTTTTTGTTGTTTTGTCTGTAGTAAAGAATCTTTCATGAAGGAAATCTTCTTGACAAGCAGCTCTTGCTTTGTTCCAGAGTTGTTTGAATTCTTCAAATTCTATAATAGGTTCAAGACCTAAAGGTGTTTCTTCAATGATTTTTAGTCTCTGATCTTTGTGTTCTTCTTTGACTTGGTGGATTCTCGGTCGTAAAAGAACAGTTTTTTGCTTTTCTTCTCCATAGAAGATTAAACTTATTTCTGCTTGCTCTCTACTTTTAAATTTTTTGCAAGTTACTTTGTCGGTTTTAAAGAAGCTTCTGTCAACACCATTCAGTGTTGTGTACGGAATGTTGGGCCTTTTGTATTATTACGTAGTAATTTTGTGCTTCTCTTTTTGATTGCTTTTGAGATATATCTGTTTGAATTCAATGCACAAAATTACGTTAGAGGACAAAATGTCATTTTACTGCTTCATGCTCAGTGAGCGGACTAGAATGAACTAGATTACTGGTTTACTCAAAGAGTTTGGATCAGTATTATCCTTTAGGTTTTTTAGCAAACCTCAGCTTTCAAAGCGATTTGTAGTTTCTTTACTCTAAAGCCGTTGCTTAGGATAGGCCCTTTGTTTTAAGCTTTTCCGCTTTCGGTAAATCGTGTGACCGTTGTTATGGTATCTAAGAGATCTTATTTTTTGGTCAATAGCATGTAACTCTATTATGAGCATTTGTCTTTGTCAATTCTCAATTCTTGTGTATTTTCCATTTTGTTATTGGGTTTATTACAAATTTGATTTTGTTTGGTGAGTTTATTTTTGTGATGAAATGAAACATTGGCTGCAATGTTCTTTTTATAGGGCTCATGAGGAGTATTGATGTCATGGATGATGTCATTTATTCTTGAAATCACGGGTGAGGCAATCTGCCAGCACATTTTTATTTCCTGGCAAGTGTTCAGTTATTTGAAAGTATTCGGTGGTGAACCAAGGCCTGCCATCGTACCAAGTACGACCTTAGTTTTACTATCACCTGCATGTAGTTGTCCAGTAAATAGTGAAGTTTTTGTTATCTGTCATGCACAGAAAAGTTACTGGGTGAGATACGCACTGACATTTTGAAATGACATTTTTAAACTGCCTGAATATTCTTTCTTCATTGATGTGGGTAATTTTTTTTCTGATGCCTTTGAAAACTTTACAGAAGCTGTACTGCTAATTTTTTCACGTTGTTTGGGTTTTTCGCTTTAGAATTCCTACCCCTTATTATCTGTCGCGTCAGTTTCAATAATAAAGAATCTTCGTTTGAAGGTAGATTAAAGTTTTGGAAAAAACTGTTAAAATTTTTTTACTTAATCTTTTTTGATGTAGTCAGTTTCGGACTGAGTCCATGTTACAGACAATATCTTTTTAGAGTTTTCCTTGTAAAGGTTGTCTCATTTTTGCAAGTTTTTCTATATAGTCTACTGAGTAAGTTAAACTCCTAAAAACAATTTGCCAATTGTTTTTGTCTTTAAAAGATCTGGAAATTGTCTAGATGTTCTAATTGTGTTTTTGAGGACTATGAGTCTCCTGATTTTTTTTTCTTTTTTTTTATTTTATATTTCTAGACCTAAAAAGTTAATATGGTTTTAAAAAGATTAGCTTTCTTTTTTGAAAGGATTATACCATGTTTTGAAATAGTTTTTAGACTTCTAAAACGTAAAATATAATATTTTTCTTGTCTGTCACTGAAAACAATTATGGTCATCGACTTATACTGTACAGAAATTTTCTGTCCACGGAAGCACGCATTTTGTCATACTTAAGGGAACATACCCTTCTATTAAAAATGATCCCAATTAGGACAAGGTAAATGCAGTAAGCAATTGTGATGTTTCATCAAGTAGAACTTGCCAGAATCCTTATTTGCAATCAAAACTGGAGAAAATGCTTTTTCCTCTTAAGAGAGTTAGAAGTTCTTGCATATTAGGCAGATTGTGAGAATCTTCAATAGTGGTCTCGTTAATCTTTTTGTGAGAATCTATTATAGAATTTAAAGAATTCAAACAACTCTGGAACAAAGCAAGAGCTGCTTGTCAAGAAGATTTCCTTCATGAAAGATTCTTTACTACAGACATAACAATTTCATTTTAGTAGAGTTGATCTTCCAAATTAATCCATTTAGGTTCAAGAAGGATTGATTACTTAACATTTTATTCCCCAGCAATAATTGTTTGAATGAGGGATTTTTCCTTAATCCGATGATTAACGCCATCAGTACATCAGAAAAAATGGTTCTAATGCAAAAGACAGGTACGATTACATCAAGGTCATTTAAGCACAATTCCAGACTGGAATCAGAAAGAAAGTCATGCTCCATATCACTTCATAGAATTCGGTACTAGCAAGTCTAAAGAAAGAGTTAAACCCAATCTCAGCCCATAGAAGGAAAACAACCTCTTCTTGAGCACTCTATTCGCGAAATAAGAGGAACTAATTTCAAAGGAATTGCTGATCAAATCCTGAAGCAATCTCTAATAGAAGAAAAAAGTTAATTATGCAGACAGTAACTGTATAATAACAATCTGGAGTTTTTTCGGCAACAACGAGATAGATGCTCAGTTAATTTATCAATTTAGAGTAAATTTTCAATACCATACAATTCACTGCCAAATGGTACAACAAGCAAGCTTACCGACCGACATGCCAGCAACTGTTTCAAGATCATTATTAGTCAATATTGCATAGGATAATAATACACAGTAAAGTTGGTCCCTCATCGAAGCGAAAGTCATTCCAACATTAAAGTAGCACATGCCTACAGGCCCACCATCAAGAAAAACGTACCAAAGAAGATCAATAATACTGCTTTTCTTTATTAAAGAGATTCCTTCTTTAATAATGGTACATAACTTAACCATGAAGAAAAAGTAACCAATGTTAAGTTTTCACCTTTTGACGGATATAAAAGAAAGACCTTCTCAATGAGTTGAAAGCATCGAAAAATAGGCTTAAAAATCCTACAACTATCTTTGTAAATCTTTATTTTTCCAGAATGTATAGTGAGTAAAAAACCCTGAAAAGGGTGTTATGTAAGATATTCTGAGTCATCCTCATTTGAGGAGACTTTATTATGAATAAAATCAAACTTCCTCATAAAGGTCACAAAGGGTATAAAAATCATGATCATCGACGAACTAAACGTGACAGAGTCCGATGCAATTAACCGTCAACAAGTACCAAAAAGGCAGATGACCATGGGGAAAAGACACAGAAAGCATCCAAGGACAGGCTGGCGTTTAACCTGACGAACAACCTTTATCCAGACCATCATGAGGTATAATGAGCTAATTCATATAGAGTTAATTTTCTCAGATATTTTTGCATAAAATCATTTTCTTTCAAAACAAAAGATAAAAGAAAATCCTTTCATAAAAATATTTATGACTAATCTAAACCATTTAAAAAACCTACATCAGGATTTACAACAAGAAATTGTTAAAATGAAAGAACACATCTTTGATGTTGATCAATCAATCCATAGACTTAACAATAGATTTAAGTCTAGCCATGAAAAAGGGGGATATGAACATCCCGCAACAATAGCTAGAGTCATTAGCCATCAAAAAAGAACAAAACTATGTTTTTTAGAACGCTTTAAAAGCCTTAGGCAAAGGGCTGCTGCCTTACAAATATAATACAATTAAAGAATCATTAATTTTCTTAATATAGTAACATGCAATATATGCCCATACGATTATTTGATAATAAACCCAGTACCTAACTCCAATAATGCAAGAAAGAATAAAAGCAACTCTTTTGGCATGTCTCCTTCATAGATTCTGAAACTCAATGTCGGAACGATGATAATAGAAGAGCATATGATATTGGTACCACAGTGGTAACTTTTTTAATGCTAACTAAAAAGCTTAAAATATGAATTATATAATATTTATTCGATGTTACCAATTTAAATGAAAGAATTTGAATATTATTATTGCGAACGTACATTTGAATTGTTGAAAAGCTACGAAAACTTATTGTAATTTACAATAATATACCTCGACGTCAAGCTTAATGACGCATACTATACTATAGAGTATCTGCTAATTATACCGAAGCCATATATCTAAGGCCATTTGACATGTCTTCCTCATCGATGTTGCGGATTCAAGTCTTATATTGAATGTCCATTACAATGTCGAGGGAGAGATCTAAAACTTTGTTTATCGTCTTTGTTTTGTTGTTCTAAACGTTGAGAAGATCGATTGATAATTCGTCTAACAAATGATTAAGCATCATTTTCTCGATATCAATGGCAATATCTTGCTTCTCATCTTCAAAATCTTTCCAATTTCCACTCTTCCACATTTCTCGAATACACACATCTCTTGTACCTTCCAATTCCCACTCCAAAGACCCGTCATCTTCGCCTCTTACCCAAGATTTAGCCATCCTTAGGACCCTTGATTCAAATTTTCCATCGATTTTCCCTTCTTTAGTCGTGCTCAACTCGTCCCTAAAGAAATCTAGTAACATAACATCCATGGTCACGTCCAACGATTCTTTAGTCGAGCTTGTTGTTTTGACATGATCCATTAGTTGGATTGCCTTTTCTTCGATTTCAAATGATTCAACATCATCTAATGCGGCATTTTTGTTCACTAAACAACGATCCTCAACCTCGATGAGATTCTCAAAGTCTTGAATTTGTTGCTTGAGCATAACGTTTCGTCCTATTGAGTAAAAAAATCATTGGTCAATTTCATTTCTATAAGAAACTAATAGCAAGTAATTAAGATGTTAATAGTATAAAAGAAGTTGAATAATGGACATAGAACACATACTCTCCATATTAGCAAGGCTTTGATGAAAGGAAGAGAAGGTTTCTTCAGGTTGTTTGAAATCAAGGACGGAAATTGGACTAAATTGTTCTTCTTCTTCTTCGTGCATTATTCGTTCCTGTATTACAATATGCACATCATTGTAAGTCTCAAATTTTATTAAGATTGTTTATCGAGTGTTTATAAGTTATCATAATTTTTACCTTTGGATCTCTCATAGTCTGGTGGAGAGATACATTGATGTGAAAATCCTTCTTTCTAGTGACCTCAATATCACCAGAAGATCCACGACACCATATTGGTGAATCACCAACGGTAAAATCACTATCACACCAGCTACTCCTCGGTGTCTCAACCGAGGTCGCAGTGCTACATCGCGAAGGAGACTGTATCGTGATATCTGGCTGTAGAGCAACATTATTCACCTCAAAATCTCCTAGGTCACGAAACGATCTCCACCTTAATATATCCTTAACTGTCACCGATGTCGATCTTGCCATCGTAGGTTCGGGTACGCATGATGATAATGAGCTGTTTTTCTTTGAGAAACGTCGAGAAATGCTACGACGTAGAATAGATGAGGATTTAACGGCCTTGATGAAGATGGATAATGGCGATTTTCGAGTGTAGCGAGGGAATGGTAAGTTTTGGTCTAGAAGGAAGTCTTTGAGCCTACGAGGTTGAATTGCATGACATTGTGCTTCCATGCTTATTGGAGTTGAACTTGAACTATGTGTTTTATGAATGTGTTTTTAGTGTGTGTGTGTAGCTAGGGTTTGTTAGTTGGAGGAGGGTGATAACATTGGTTGAATGGTGTTTATATATTTTCAAGGATTGGAAGGTGGTGTGAAGATTCTAATCAAGCGACAAATTTAATTCCAGCTAGCAAAGACCATACTGAAATAAATATAAAAGAATATATAACATGTTTTAGTTTAATTCACACGTTAGTCAATGTACTTTCGATATTACACATAATATTTAATACACTTTAATTATATGTTACTCAATAAGCTTAATTATTGAATGTTTGCTAAACTTAACTAAACTAAAAGAGTATACATTGCTTAAAGGTTAAAATGAACGACAAAATGTATTGCATGAAGGCGTGATAATTTACCTATACTAATCAAGTTATGTGTTTTTACATGCATTTAACCCCTTCATAATAATATGAACGATGTTGTATAGCATGGCTGCATGGACAAACATACCTCACCTCTCGATTCATAAATTTTTAGAATATCATTCATTAATTGGAAACTTATAATGTAACAAGAAAAATATTTATGACACATTGAATTGAGCAAAGTTTTTGTTGGTTTGTAGGTGTGTGGGTATGGGTGGGGGGACAAGATTTGTTTGGTCTTTGACTCTCAGTATTAGCTAGCTGCATGACAAAATATCGGTGACTCTATTTAGGATTTTGGACCGGAGCGAACCTTAAAAAACACCCTTTTCTTAGAATAGAAAAAGAAAAACTACCATGAGATATATATATTTTACGGTGAAAGCTATAGATACGCAAGATAGTATTTTCAAAAGAATGAAATACGTAACCAACTAATTATATTACCAACATCCTCAAAATTCTTTCAAATTTTGATCGATATATGTAACAGCAGGTTACCAGGTCTACCCCTTCAAAAATTTACATGAATGGTCCATGTGGCTTGAGTTGACTTTCACTTTTAGTCTGTTGACTTTTTTTTTCAATTTAGAAAAAAAATTTCCACTTAAATTTTTCTTACTTTTTTTTTCTTAATTTTTTCACTTTTACAACTTTTTTTTCAACCGCTTCCATTGACTAAAAAAATTTACTTTCTTTTTTTCTTAATTTTTTTAAAGTTGCGTAAAGTAAGTATAATAAGTGTCTTTTTAAGTTGCGTAAAAAATTAGTGTCAAATTTTTTTTTAAAGTTGCGTAAAAATTTAGTGTAAAAAAAAGTGTCATTTTTACGCAACTTTAAAAAAAATTAACACTGATTTTTTATATACTTATTATACTTTTACTTTATGCAACTTTAAAAAAAATTAAAGAAAAAAAAGTAAAATCTTTTTTTTAGTCATGGAAGCGGTTGAAAAAAAAAGTTGTAAAAGTAAAAAAAAATTAAGAAAAAAAAGTAAAAAAAAATTAATTGAAAAAAAAGTAAGAAAAAATAAAGTAGAAAAAAAAATTCTAAAGTGAAAAAAAGTCAACGGACTAAAAGTGAAAGTCAACTCAAGCCACATGGACCTTTCATGTAAATTTGTGAAGAGGTAAACTTGGCAACCTGCTGGTAGCAGGTTACATTACATAAAAGCATTTTGAGGATACTGGTAATATAATTAGTTAGTTACGTATTTCAGTCTTTTGAAAATACTATCTTGCGTATCTATAGCTTTCACCCTATATTTTAAAACATATTCAGACATTTTTCTTTTTTACGACGTTTATCTACGTTTCTGATATATGCTAAAATGGATAACAGATTTAATCCAGGAATTACAAGAACTCGAAGATCAAATAGTAAAACAATCAGGAATCTAAGGAAGTAAGAATTAGACTCGAAATTGTATTACGAAATCACATTTAATGTGTTACAATACACGAGGGAACAAAGAGAGAATTACAATCAAAACTAACTAGCAAATGAGAAACATAACTACTATTTAAAGACTGGTTTTGGCGCCAAAAGCTGTTAAGCCAGTTGTGGAGAATCCACGTGCACCTCACGTGTGTGGGTTTAAACCACACACGTGCCCCTCACGTGCCAACAACTAACTCAAACACTTATGCAAGTATCAATCCATCCCTCTTAACATCTTTTTGTCCTCAAAAAGCTAGGCTTGATCAAACTGAGGGAATCTTTTAATCAAATCATGGTACAATTCCCATGTAGCTTCATCTTTATCAAGATTAGACCATTGGATCAACACATAAGTCACTGGCCTGTTATTCAACTTTCCCGGCTTCTTATCAAGTATAGCTAGTGGCATAGCTGTCATTTCCCCTGCATCATCACATACTGACAATTCTCCACTTTCAGTTACCCCGCCTTTGCATTCCTTAAGTTGAGAAACATGGAATACTGGGTGGATTTGACTACCCTCTGGAAGCTGCAATTTATAGGCTACCTTCCTAATTCTTTCAATGATTCTAAAAGGTCCAAAGTACTTTGCATTCAACTTGTGATATGGTCCTTGTCTAACTGTCACTTGCCTGTGGGGTTGAAGTTTCAGGAACACCCAAACACCAATTTTAAACTCCCTATCCGTCCTGTTCTTATTTGTCAAACTAGCCATTCTATCTTGAGCCCTTTTAAGATGAAACATCGGCATACTAAGAGTCTATTCTCTGGCCAACAATGTTCTATCCATAGCTTCCACAAGACTTTCACCAGCCAAATAGGGTAAGTGTACAGGTGGTGCTTGCCCATACATTGCTTCAAATGGTGTTGTTCTTATGGCAGTATGAAAGTTAGTATTGTACAAGAATTCTGTCATAGATATCCACTGCATCCATTCTTTAGGCCTTTCCCTAGACATGCATCTTAGATAGCATTCCAAACACCTGTTAACTACTTCTGTTTGACCATCTGTCTGTGGATGGTATGCAGTGGAAAGTTTGATTTGTACCTTTAACATCTTGAAAAATGATTGCCAGAAATGACTAAGAAAAATCTTGTCCTTGTCACTTACTATAGTGTTTGGTAAACCATGTAACTTGTACACATTGTCTAAAAAGACTTGTACAACTTGTGTAGCAGTGAAAGGGTGTTGTAGAGGTATGAAATGAGCATATTTGCTCAGCCTATCCACCACCACAAATATTACAGACCTCCCTTGTGACTTAGGCACGCCTTCCACAAAGTCCATGGAGATTTCACTCCATATGGTTGTAGGCATGGGTAAGGGTTGTATTAAACCTGGATATGCACTCAAGTCAGGCTTTTGTTTTTGGCAGACTACACATTCCATCACCCATTTCTTGATTGCTTTTCTCATTCCCTTCCAATAGAATAGTGAACTGAGTGTTTGGGTAGTGACTTGAACACCATAATGCCCACTTGTTGCATCAACATGAAAATGTCCAAACACTTATTTTCTCAATTGCTCCCAATCCCCTATCACCAACTTTCCCTTTCTCCTTAATTGACCATTTGCCCATGTATATTTCTTTTTGCTATTAGGATCAATTGTTAGCTTCTTAATCAACTCTACAAGTTTTTCATCAGTTTGCCATCCCTCTTTGATTTTTTCCCACAAAGGACTTGAGATAGTAGTAGCAATCAAAGAGTTCATTGCAGAGTTGTTGGGTACTCTGGACAAAGCATCTGCAGCACCATTTTCACACCCTTCCTTGTAAGAAATGTCATAAACAAATCCCAATAATTTTGGCAACCACTTTGCTTGGAAAGGGGTAGAAACTCTTTGATCTAACAGATACTTAAGGCTAAAGTGGTCTGTTTTTATTTTAAAATGCATATCCATGAGCTAACCCCTTCACTTTTCAAGGGCCAACATTACAGCTAGGAATTCCTTTTCATAGGTTGAGTAGGCATGATGTTTAACAGACAATGCTTTGTTGAGATAAGCAATAGGGTGCCTACCTTGTTGTAAAACTGCTCCTATCCTAGTTTCACAAGCATCAGTTTCAACTGTAAATTCCTTTTGGAAATCAGGTAAGGCTAGAACTAGTGCCTGCATCATAGATTCTTTCAATTGCTCAAATGCTGATTGTGCTTGTTCATTCCACTAAAACCCTTGCTTCTTTAACTACAAAGTTAATGGTTTGCTCAAAATAGCATAATGTCTAATAAATCTTCTATAATACCCTGTGAGACCAAGAAAACCTCTCAACTGTTTAACATTTTGTGGAACAAGCCAATCCTTCATTGCTTGAATTTTGCTTGGTTCTGTAGCTACACCATCAGCAGATATCACATGGCCTAAATATTCCACTTTAGGTACTACAAAAGAACACTTGCTCCTTTTAGCAAACAAAGTATTTTCTTTCATTACTTGCAGAATGGTCTCCAAAAGTTGCACATGTTCCCTTTCATTCTTGCTATATACCATGATATCATTAAAGAATACTAATGTGAACTTTCTTAGGTAAGGTTTAAAAATAGTATTCATGAGAGATTGAAAGGTAGAGGGTGCATTTGTCAGTCCAAATGGCATCACTAGAAATTCAAAATGTTCATCATGAGTTCTGAATGCAGTCTTGTAGATGTCAGATTCGTTCATACGAATTTGATGGTACCTAGACCTAAGATCCAGCTTTGAGAAGACTGTAGAACCTTGCAATTCATCTATAAGCTCTTCTATCATTGGTATTGGGAAGTTGTCCTTCATAGTGTACTTGTTTAACTGCCTATAATCCACACACATACGCCAGCTTCTATCCTTCTTTTTAACCATAACTATTGGAGAAGAAAAGGGACTCTGACTTGGCCTTATGACTCCAGCTTCTAGCAATTCCTTAACCATTGACTCTATAACATCCTTTTGGTTAGGAGGATGTCTATAGGGCCTAATATTTATAGTTGGTGCACCTGGTACTAAAGGAATATGGTGGTCATGTGATCATTGTGGTGGTAATGCACTAGGGACACTAAATATGCCCTCAAACTTATTCAAGACATTTTCAATTACTAAGGATTGTTTTTGCTCTTCATCACTTTCCCTTCCCTCTAAACTCAGTAGTTCAGAAGGGTACACACATAATGAGAAAGAGTTAAGGGTTGCTACATTCTTATTCCCACCTTGTTGAGAACTTTGCATCCACCTTATTGAAGCTTGTTGTTAGCCTTAATTATATTAAGTCAAACAAGAATGTTATCGGTCTTAGAAAGTCAAACTAGGTCTTGTATTGTAA
>BQNB010146408.1:4041-16578 GCA_026074375.1 Tanacetum coccineum
AACGCGTAAAACCCTAAAAATAAATTATGAATTTCTTAATGTCATACAATGACCTAAAATACGAGGTGTTATACAAACAGTTAACCAAACGCACCCTATACGTTATCCCAAACACACCCTTATGCATTTCTACCAAACCAAACGCACCCTATACGTTTTTCTACTATGGGGTTTGCGTGGGAACCGACTATTTGGATATTGCAAACGCACCCTAATCGTTATAACAAAACCAAACGCAACCCTTGCTGCTGCCATAAAACCCAACGCACCCGGTTGGTTGAGAACACCACTAAACGCACCCTTGGCTGATGAACCCAGACCCAAACGCACCCTATGTCACTGACCCAGATCTGAACGCACCCTCGTGGGTGTTTATAACAAAACAAACCCACCATTGGTGGTGGCTGCCACCCCAAACGCACCCTTGTGGGTCTGACAGAAAAATGAACGTACCCTTTTTGTTGCTGATTACAAACAAAACGCATCCTTGTTGGTGGTGGTTTTAACAACCAAACGCATCCTATGGTGCTTTGTGGCGGGGTAAGGATGGTGGTTACGGTGGTGATGGTGATGACGATGACGTTGTGGGTACCGGCGGCTGGGGTAGAGATGGTGTCGGATGTGGTGGTGAACGATGGCAAGGATGGCCGGAGATGGTGATGTAGGTTTAGACAGCGGCGGCTGTGGTGGTTAGTGGTGGAGATGGTGTGGCGGCGCGTAGGGTGGTAGATTGGGTAGATCAGGGATGGATCTACCGTTTTATAAATTTTGGGTTCGCCGGAGTTTGGCCGGAAAAAGTGGCGGCGGCGGTGGGTTGGCCGGAATATGCGCCGAAAAAGTGGGAGGATGTGTGTGTATAAATAAAAATGAAAATGAGATATTAGTTATAAATTTTATTTATATATAAAAGTTATAAAATAAAACGGCAAGTCCAAATAGTCTAGGGTTTATTTGTAAATATTTCCACAGGGACTTAAAATGTAAATTTTGGTAAATATTGTTTCGGGACTCGTTTAAGCCTCTTAACGGATGATTTAAACACGAAACTTGCGCCATTGCGTTCCAAATAATTTTTCCCATTAAAACGAGTATTCACTCGACTAGTTTTCATAAATGTTTTATAAAATTTATTTAAAACGTTTATTATTTATTTGTATATTTCCGATAAACTTTGTCCGTAAAATGATCTTTTACTTGAATATTTGTGTCTTCAACAAACGTTACTGAATAAAATAATGCTAATTTATTAAATATTTTTATTTAACAAAAAAATGTTAATTAAATATAATTTAATTATTTTCTTGTTTCTATAACTTTGCGAGGGCATTTCAGTTACTTTCTGTCTGTTTTCGGGTCTCGGGCAAAACTAAAAAGTTGTCCGGAATGTCGTTTTACATCAAATTGCTTTAGAGTCCGAGTCGTGAAAACGTGATTTAGCGGGTCGTTTTTGATAAGCCAGCTTAGGAAAAACATATATCTTTTTCGTTTTCAAGTCAAATAAGTTAAAAATAACTTGCACATGAGAGATGTAATAATAAATATAATTTATTATTTAAAATATGTTCCGAAAATTTTACCGGTTACGCGGTAATTGTTTTTATGAGGCAATAAAAGGTCAAAAGTCAAGTCGGACCCGAAAAGTCAAAGGGTAAAATAGTCATTTACAATTCTGAAAATTGTCAGTTGTTACAGTACCTACCCCTTAAAGAAATCTCGTCCCGAGATTTAATTTGTGTTAATCGATTGTGTGTCTAAAAAAAGATTTAGGATTAAATGACCAGTTTTTAAACATAGCGCTAATAACTTTAGTCAACAAAATTAGATGTTTCGACCCTTTTCAATATACCAAAAGTTTTGGCTAGGTTTGACAAGGATATTTAATCCATCAAAATAGGAATCTCAAAAATATCATTACAGATCTTAAGACTGATATAACCGCGTTATATTTAAAGTCCCTTAATAGTGAAAGCATCGAAGGAGAAAGTGTAGCCACGTGAGTATGTCTGTATAAGGTTTCAAATGTTCAAGGACGGGGTCTCGTTTCTGATATCTGTAATCTTCGATGATTAATAACGGACGAGACTAATTGAAGTAAGTATCCAACTTACTTAGGATGTATCGCGACCTAAGTCTTCGTACTAGTGGTCCGAAATGAATAGTCCGACTATCTCTTTCGTCGATAGGTGTTTATCTAGTTTAGGGGGGGTGCATTACCTATTGGATAAAGTTGTACAAGCTGGGACAGCTCCAGGACCCAACAATAACAACCATAACGATAATAACTATAACAAATAGTGATGGGATGCAGAGAGTGAGGACATTTCGAGAAACAATATCCCCAGAATAAAGTTCAACAAATGGGAGGAGCTCGCGGAAGAGCTTATGCGATAGACGGCGGAATATGGTACTCAGTCGTTAGTTCGAGGATGAATCCACTCCATTAGTTCAAGTGTGTAACAAGTCTGTTAGTTCCACGAACAGTTCGTGATTGCAAGGATTTGCAACGGCAAAAGTAATATCTTAAGAATGAGATCATGTAGTTCCAAGTGAGGCCTTAAAATTCTGCTGAGTGGTAAGACACGATTGTGTTTCTAGACCTTTTTAACGGATTCCGGTGATTATCGGGTTCGAGTTCATACTCGTGTCATATTGGATACCATTAAGCCCACTCATTTATAATTCATTACTTACATAAAGGAGCGTCCTAATTTATGTAAGTAAGAAATGATAAACTTATGGTTCGGGGATTTACAATTTCTTTATTTAACTGAAGAGGCGTCCCAATCCTTTCAAATAAAGAGATTATAAATCATCCTACTTAATAATTTCCGATGCAATGGCGTATCTCATAACCTTTAAGTGATGGAATGACTTGACATTGCATGTGTTTAATTGAGTTGAGACGGGTATTAAAAAAACTCGTCTTCGGAGGACGGGGAGTAAAAACAATCAGGGAAATCAACTTTGGGTTCACAAATCTGTGAACGAGGTTGACATAGCTATTATCGTATAATCCTATATTACTAAGTCCCAGCCCATACAAGACTTGTTAATACTTACATTCTCACATAAATTCCATGTAATAGAACTGATGACGAGTTATGTTAACAAACCCAATTTTCATATCAAATCTTCATATTACAAGTCCCGCCAATACGAGACTTGTTAATACTTAGATCATACATAATTCCCCGTTTGTAAACTAATTTTTGGACGGATTTCGTATAATACGATATTGTATGAAGTTATGAAAAAAAATATTCTTAGAGACCATTGTTTAACTTACAATGTCTGAGAACGAAGTGAGACCATTGTGCACTTACAAATGTCTAAAGGTGGTAAATGAAACCATTGTGTTACTCTACAATTGTCTGGAGGTATAAATGAGACCCATTGTAAAATATTATAATGACTAAAAGTAAAATGAGACCCATTGTGCAACTAACAATGTATCAGAAATGCTTCGTATTTATTAAACTACTTTCCATTATATAAATAAACGTACGATATACGCAAATAAATGCAGCATATATTATATATTTATTTATATATATATATTTCCTATATATATATTTTATTTAATTTTTATATACTATTTATGTGTGGGAGGTGTGTGTTTGTGTGTGTGTGTGTGTGTGTGTGTGTGAGTGTGTCGTGTGATGTGTGTGTGTGTGTGTAATGTATGAACTTAATAGCAACAAGTATGTAAGCAAGTATGCCATGTAGTGTGATGCACTTTGAAAATGTTTGACTGTGATGACAATATTTGCGAAAATGCTATAGTCTAGGTTAATATATGCATCTTGTTCTCTATAGCCAAGGCGCTTGATACCAAACTGTATACACCCCATAAATGTGTCGCATGCGAAATAATTGTGTTCCGGGGGTGTCAGTTACTTAAATAATTACACAGTTGCTGATACAGAGAATAAAAAAAACGACCTCTAAAATGTCATTGAAAGAAAGCTGTTGATTTCCTTGAAATTACTATAAACATTAGTCCCAAATTGCTCTCAAATGATAAAACTGAAAACAACCCAACGAAGATTTGATCATTTGTATGTAAGTAGAAATCCATGAATGAAATCTTGTCAAATTTAGACTCCAATGCACATCAAGTAGGCCAAGCATCTAATTCACCTGAGAAAAACATGCTTAAAAAGTTCACTTAAAGTTGTGTGAGTTCGTAGGTATCGTTTAAATAATAAATGTTGAAACCAAAGTTCTGAAAGTTTGTATGACTGTTTGCACGTCTGAAATCTTAAATGTTCTTCTAAAATGTATGTATAATGATTTTTCGAAAACTTTAGAGTTGTAAAATATGCATGATCATTTCAATCCCCAAATAGTCACAAAATGTACGTATGAAAATTAGACCGCAATTGTCCAAAGTATGTATTGCCACTTTATTCAAGGCAACGTAAATATCCTATGTGTATAAAACAACAATGATTACAATTTCTCTAAGTTCATGAAACCGATGCTCTATGTACCCATGTGTAGGTGTCCCCTCCAAGAACACCCGATCGGGGCAGTAATGAAAACCATGTGTACCCATCACAGGTGTCCCCTCCAAGAACACTCAGGCAGTAATGAATATGTACCCCGCACAAAAGTTGTCCCCCTCCAAGAACACCTGGGCAATTATATGATTTAATGTACCCCTCAAGGTTGTCCCCTCCCAAGAACACCGGGAAATAATGATGTTGTACCCCTACGTTAGGTTCGCTCCCCTCTAAGAAAACCCAGGGCAATAATGTTTATGTACCCCTCCAGTGTCCCTTCCAAGAACACCGGGTAATTTAATTGTAGATATCAGTTCAAGCCACTTAAGCTAATTCCGTAATCATTCAAATGTAAAAGTATGTTACTTAGAGACCAAAAATATAAGTCAAATAATGTATCTCCATAGCTGAGCTATGTAAAATGAGTATGAAACCAAATTGTAATCAACCATGTAAACGATTGCAAAACAAGCATGTTCTCACCCCAAAAAATATATGTAAAGCAAGTAATAACATGGGTTATAAACTCACATTGTTGTTGTAGTACGACTGGCAGGAATGCACATATTAATATAACACGAATAAAGGAAATCGGATGGCTTCGATCAAGTAGTTGCGGTTTACCTTAAAGGCTCTAAGGACCCACCTAGCCTAGGATAATGTATTTGAGTTTTCTGATGGATGAGTACATCAACGCGACACGTTGATAAAGATTTAGATTTCGAGTTGTAATAGTTTGGTGGTTGGTTAAATAAAATAAATCGAAAGTAAACGTAAAGTGTGTAATATATTCCATATATATTACGTATTAAGAGATGAGCAAGTGTATATTCATATCGTGAATTATATCGACAAAGACTAACACCCAAAGAATAGTACGAGAATATAATACTTTGCAAGTATTATATGACGAAAGTGAGAAAAATAATTGAAACAAGATATTTCGTCACGTTTTCAGAAATCACTAATTTAATTAATAAAGCGTTCTTGCATAAAATTAAACGCACATTTTAATGTTACGAATCATGTAACCGATGTTTGTAAAGCTTTTACAAAAGTCATGATTTCACCTTATAGTCGGGAATTTATAAAATAATATTTTATAAACTAGTATTTCGTTTCCTTGACGGTTCTAGCTAAAATAGTTATCCCATTTGTAAAAGTAAAGATTTTGTTTGTTTATCCGGTTATTCTATAATTACAGTTACATCAACGCGACACGTTGATAAAGATTTAGATTTCCAAGTTGTAATAGTTTGGTGGTTGGTTAAATAAAATAAATCGAAAGATAAACGCAAAGTGTGTAATAATTTCCGTATATATTACATTATATATATATATATATATATATATTTAAACTAACGAAATAATAAATATTACATTTATTTAACCATTTAAACCACCATTTAGTTCCGATTTTATATTTATAAAATCTTACGATGTATTTATTGTTGATTTATATAAACCAAACGCACCCTTGTTGTTTTCTACTAACCCAAACGCACCCTTATTATGAAACTGTTAATCCAAACGCACCCTTACGATGAATCTGTCAAACCAAACGCCCCTTTGTGGTGTTTCTACACAACCAAACGCACCCTCTAAGTTTTTTGTTAAGCCAAACGCACCCCTAACGGTTTCTGCTCACCTAAACACCCCTTTTGGGGTTTCCTGCTCACCCAAACACCCCTTTTACAGTCAAACAGTCAACCAAACGCACCCTATACGTTATCCCAAACACACCCTTATGCATTTCTACCAAACCAAACGCACCCTATACGTTTTTCTACTAACCCCAAACGCACCCTTGGCTGATAAACCTATAACCAAACGCACCCTAATCGTTATAACAAAACCAAACGCACTCGTGTATTGTTATACTTTAAACCAAACGCAGCCCTTGCTGCTGCCATAAAACCCAACGCACCCGGTTGGTTAAGAACACCACCAAATGCACCCTCGGCTGATGAACCCAGACCCAAAATCACCCTATGTCGCTGACCCAGATCCGAACGCACCCTCGTGGGTGTTTATAACAAAACAAACCCACCCTTGGTGGTGGCTGCCACCCCAAACGCACCCTTGTGGGTCTGACAGAAAAACGAACGCACCCTTTTTGGTGCTGATTACAAACAAAACGCATCCTTGTTTGTGGTGTTTCGTAGCGGGTTGAGGATGGTGGTTGCGGTGGTGATGGTGATGACGATGGCGTAGTGGGTACCGGCGGCTGGTGTAGAGATGGTGTTGAATGTGGTGGTGAACGACGGCAAGGATGACCGGAGATGGTGATGTAGGTTTAGACAGCGGCGACTGTGATGGTTAGTGGTGGAGATGGCGTGGCGGCGCGTAGGGTGGTAGATTGGGTAGATCGGGGATGGATCTACCTTTTTATAAATTTTGGGTTCGCCAGAGTTTGGCCGGAAAAAGTGGCGGCGACGGTGGGTTGGCCGGAATACTCACCGGAAAAGTGGGAGGGTGTATGTGTATAAATAAAAATGAAAATGAGATATTAGTTATAAATTTTATTTATATATAAAAGTTATAAAATAAAATGGCAAGTCCAAATAGTCTAGGGTTTATTTGTAAATATTTCCACAGGGACTTAAAATGTAAATTTTTGTAAATATTGGTTCGGGACTCGTTTAAGCCTCTTAACGGATGATTTAAAACACGAAACTTGCGCCATTGCGTTCCAAATAATTTTTCCCATAAAAACGAGTATTCACTTGACTAGTTTTCATAAAAATTTTATAAAATTTATCTAAAACGTTTATTATTAATTTGTATATTTCCGATAAACTTTGTCCGTAAAATGATCTTTTACTCGAATATTTGCGTCTTCAACAAACGTTAATGAATAAAATAATGACTAATTTATTAAATATTTTTATTTAACAAAAAAATGTTAATTAAATATAATTTAATTATTTTCTTGTTTCTATAACCTTGCGAGGGCATTTCAGTCACTTTCTGACTGTTTTCGGGTCTCGGTCAAAACTAAAAAGTTGTCAGGAATGTCGTTTTACATCAAATTGTTTTAGAGTCCGAATCGTGAAAATGTGATTTAGTGGCTCGTTTTTGATAAATCAACTTAGGAATAACATATATCTCTTTTAAATATGTTCAGAAAAATTAATAAGTTAAAAATAATAAACTTGCACATGAGAGATGTAATAATAAATATGATTTATTATTTAAAATATGTTCTGAAAATTTTACCAGTCACGCGGTAATTGTTTTTATGAGGCAATAAAAGGTCAAAAGTCAAAAAGTCAAGTCGGACCCGAAAAGTCAAAGGGTAAAATAGTCATTTACAATTATGAAAATTGTCAGTTGTTACACTTTGCATCTATCATCTTGATGTCGTGTGTTATGCATCCTTACTAGGGTTCATCATCAATCAAATGATCGAATCACCAAAGCTAGTAGAAACATTGAATTAGGATTTGTGAATACCCTAATTGCAACGAATTGAACCAAACACCAAAAACAGAGAACATGACCACTTTTCCTTCATAGATTCGACATCAAATTACATACCTTGTAAGATCTAGATCGAGAGCCACGGAGGCTCTGGTTAGAAATTGTGAGATTGTTTTATGTCCCCTTAGTTCGATTATTAAGATCTCATCTAGGATATTATAACAATGATTGATTTATTGCACAGCGGAATAATTAACATATATCACAGTTACTCAAGGTTTTCTTTATTATTCACAAACCCCAATACTATTTGATAGAATAGGATCGGTTACTCTAAGTGTTACAAGGATTTTGTCATAATCCTTGAGTAAACTATTGACGTCTACAAATCTATCTACTTATAACTAAAACGTGTACACACAAGTTTTCTTTTAGTCGACTCTCATTGAGTAACATACACTTTTGTGGATGCTTAAGACAATATTGCTGGACCTCCTTTTATTGATAAGGAGTCAAGGCTCTACATGGTAAACTAATTTAATGATATTAATGAGAGAGTCAATTAAATTATTCATCTTATCTTTTACATATAGGATTAGAATCTACATTTATTATCCTTTGTAGAATCTTAATCTACAAACTTTGGTTCGCTCTTTTGTTTCCATATTGTTCCTTTTTGTTTTGTATATCATCTCTTATATACATTCCAAAAATATTTCCTAGGTGATAAGACAATCTACCAAATAAGCACTACCTTCCCTGTAGTTAATATACGTAATGAATACTTCCTTATGTACCCTAGGATCTTATAAGTTGGCAAATCATCTTTTCTTCCCTCCCTTTTTGTTCATCTCATCAACTAGCTGGACTACTAAAGTATGCAAATTTGATCTTCAAACCACAACTAGTAACCACTTTATAATCAGCCTTCCAACAACTCAAATTACCCTCCATGACGTACCTTTAAGATAAATTGAACTTGAGCAGTAGAAACTTAAACTAGCAGTAGTAACAAAGGCTAGTAGTAGTAAAAACCTTCACCTTGATGTAGCATATAAATGGTTAAACATTTATAACAATAAGCGTCCCCTTAAAACCCATAGGTTAACATTTTGTGATTCTTCAATTCTGAAGCTTATGTAATGATTTTCCTGATGAAGAATAAATTAAGTATAACGAACTTGAGGTAGAAGTTAGAATAACCAACTTGTGGTCTCCTTATGTCTAGTACTATCCACGTGACTTCGAAAAGTTATATTACCCAATACCTATTTTATAAGGAGACCGCAATCTCTTGACAATTATCCTCATCTTCTATGAGACACATAACCAAAGTGATAGCAAATGTGAGCATTGAGCACCATAAGAAAAATCACACACCTTTGCTAGATTTGTCAAGTCTTCGTCACATCATTTCTAAGCACGAACAAGTTACCTCTAAATGTTGTAAGCCATTTGAGATATGATAAGAACACAAACCTGTGAAACTCCACTTCAACTTCAAATAGATGATAAATAATCCTCTTCGTAACCAATTAAACAATTAATCCAAAAACGAGCCTTTTAAACGTTTAAGAACATTTAAACCAAAACTTTACCTTCCCCTTAAACCAAGCAGTAGTAACCAACAGTAGAAAACTTCTTCTATTGGCAGTATTAAACATACGAGCAGCACAAACCTTGGTTTAAGGCCAACAGTAGTAACTGCTAACCCTAGCAGTATTAACTTCTTTTTGTGTGTGTTGTACGATATCGGGCATAACTGACAGTATTAACATTCTTCTTTGTCTGATATCTGACATAACTAGCAGTACTACGCAGCAGTATTAACATAAAGCTAACAATATTAACTTTATTTGTAGCAGTACAAAGTATTCACGCAGCAGTATTAACTTCCCTTTAATGCTAGCAGTATAAACTGTCTTTTCCAGCAATACTAATACACAATTAACAGTATTAACTTTGTATTCATGGCAGCATTAATCAGACTTAACAACATAAACTTTTCCATGATTTCTCATTGGCAGTATTAACTCATTGACGAGCAGTATTAACTAAGGACATCAGTACTAACAATAAACTAGCAGTAGTAAGTTACCTTTGGAAGCATAAACATATACTAAGCAGTACTAACAATCTCAAGGTAGCAATACTAATATGATACAAACAAAACACTAATAGCTCCTTCCTCTCATACTTTTTATGACAGTTTATAGCGTTAGTAAAGCACCAATATTTATAATCACCAGCAGTACTGTGTCTTGTGTCAGTAGTATCCAGACGACAACTTTTTAGCGACACTTTTCAGTTGCTAAACTGTCACTAATCCTTGTCTTTGCATCTATCATCTTGATGTCGTGTGTTATGCATCCTTACTAGGGTTCATCATCAATCAAACGATTGATCCAAAGCTAGTTAGAATCATTATGATCACCTTATACTTTTTTTATTAATTAGGGATTTGTGAATACCCTAATTGCAACGAATTGAACCAAACAGCAAAAACAGAGAACATGACCACTCTTCCTTCATAGATTCAACATCAATACACCTTGTAGATCCTAGATTGAGAGCCACGAGGCTCTAATACCAATTGTGAAGATTGTTATGACCCCTTATATCGTTATTAAGACTTATCTAGGATATAATAACAATGATTGATATATTGCACAACGGAATAAAAAACATAAATCAAAGTTACTTCAAGGTTTTTCTTTATTAATCAACACAGCCCCAAATACTAGTTGATTAGAATAGATCGGTTACTCTAAGTAGTAACAGAGATTTACAATCCTTGAGGCTAAACTATAGACGTCTACAAGTATCTACTAACTAACTAAACGTGTACACACACACGTTTTCTTTTAGTCGACTCTCATTGAGAACACACACTTTTCTAGATGCTTAAAACAATATGACTGGACCTCCTTTTATAGCATAAGGAGTCAAGGCTTACAAGGAAACTAATAAAAGATATTAATGAGAGAATCAATTAATTATTCATCTTTATCTTTTACCAAATATGATAGAATCCTCCAATTCTTATCCTTTGTAGAATTCTTCAATTACAACTTTGGTCCTTTTTGTTTCCATCTTGTTCCATTCTTGTTTTGTCTTATCAACTCAAATATAATTCCCAACAATATTTCCCTAGTTGATAATGACAAAACCAAATAAGCACTAACTTCCCCTGAAGTTAATATACGAATGAAAACTTCCCTTAAGCTACCAAGGATCTATAAGTTGCAAATCATCAAATCTTCCTCCCCTTTTTGTCATCATCAAATAGAGGACTAAAGTATGCAACTTTGATCTTCACAACCACAAACTATTATCACACTTATAATCTAGCCTTCCAACAACTCAAATTACCCTCCATGACGTACCTTTAAGATAAATGAACTTGAGCAGTAGAAACTTAAACTAGCAGTAGTAACAAAGGCTAGTAGTAGTAAAAACCTTCACCTTGATGTAGCATATAAATGGTTAAACATTTTAACAATAAGCTTCCCCTAAAACCCATATGTTAACCATTTTGTGAATCTTCAATTCTGTAAGCTCTATGTAATGATTACTGATGAAGAAAATTAAGTATAACGAACTTGATACTAAAGTAGAACAACCCAAACTTGTGTCTTATATCTTGGACTATCCACGTGACTTTGAATGTACACCCAAAACCAATGTATAAGGAGACCGCCATCTCTTGACAATTATCCTCATCTTCTATGAGACACATAACCAAAGTGATAGCAAATGTGAGCATTTAGCACCATAAGAAAAATCACATAACTTTGCTAGATTTGTCAAGTCTTCGTCACAACATTAAAAACACAAACAAGTTACCTTCTGGTAAACGGTATGATAAAATACAAACCCAAATAATTCCACTTCACCGTCAAATAAGTGATCAACAATCTTCTTCGTAACCTCATCTTCAATAGATGCAAAAAATACGAGCCTTTAAACTTTAAGAACATTTAAACCAAAACTTTACCTTCCCCTTAAACCAAGCAGTAGTAACCAACAGTAGAAAACTTCTTCTATTGGCAGTATTAAACATACGAGCAGTACAAACATTGGTTTCAGTCCAACAGTAGTAACTGATAAAATTTACCCCGGCATCAGAAACTTAATACTGGCAGCATTAAAAATATACTAGCAATATTAATCATAAACTGGCAGCATTAACCCTTAGTGATAGCAGCACTAACATGAAATGGCAGTATTAACGTATCCTGGCAGCACTAACTTACATAAGCAGCAGCACTAACCTTCAAAGATAAGGCTAGCAGTATTAATTGCCATTGACAGTATAAACATACAACTGGCAGTACTAATGTATGAAGAACGGTACTAAGTACTCATAAGCAGTACTAAGTATAAAGTTGGCAGTACTAACTTCATACCCAACAGTACTAATTCTTCCCTTTGGCAGTATAAAGTGCTATTTCCTCCCATACCTTTTGAGACACTTTCTAATGTCAGTAAAGCACCAATATTTATGATCACCAGCAATAATGTGTCATGTGTCAGTAGTAACCACCAACGAGTAGTACAAAACATATAAGGATACCTTTTTTTTAGGTATCCAGACGACACCTTTTTA